>JBBYHM010317359.1:15098-26433 GCA_038381775.1 Adansonia rubrostipa
TTCAGGTTCAGGTTCCTTTAGGTTCACGTTATTTTCATTTTAGGTCATTTTGGGTTTAGGTCATTTTGAGTTGAAGCTTTTTTGGGTTTAGACCATTGACTTTTTAGTCAAATTGGGTTGGATTTAAGTTAGAACTCAAGTTTTTTCTGGTGGATTTTCGAGTTCGGGTTCATTTTGCCACCTCTAGTTGTAATACTCTAGTAGTTGAAACAATATTAATGGGTTTGAAAGAAGCTCTCCTATGTTTTCTTTGAACAAATGCATCACATATTCTATCATTATCAAATTTTATTTTTGCCAATCCAACAACAAGGTCTTTCCTAAATAATTTTGAAATTACATTCATACTTGTATGTCCTGATCTTCTATGCCACAACCAAGACAAGTCATTATTATTGCAACAAAGCAAGCATTTCGAAAAAATAAGTCATCTAAATGCACATGTAAATATTTCCTTCTCTATGTCCTATAAAAAGAATTTTATTAGATTTAATATCAACAACTTGGCAATTTATCGACTCAAAAATAACTTCCTTGCATTATCACATAATTGACTAATACTAAGGAGGTTATGCTTGAGACCTTTGACAAATAGAACATTTTCAATGTTAGATGGAATTGTTATCAGTAGTTCTAATGCCTTTAATTTGTTTTTTTTTTGAGTTACCACCAAAAGTAACATTTCCACCATCCTTAGGCCTTAGCTCCATGAATTGACTTTGGTCACTGGTCATGTGTCTTAAGTATCCACTATCAGATACCAAGAATTCTTCTTTATTGAATTTGCCTTAAAAGCAATGCTTTCCTTTTACAAATATAAAATCATGTTTTGCTTTTAAGTACCAAAATTTTCTTGGGTCTTTGAGTATTAGTGTTTATAATTCTTATGCCTTATGGAATCCATTTCATTTTAGTAGCCTTATCTTGAGATATAGTAACTCCTTTAGGAATCGACACCCTTCTAATAAGCTTGCCTTTATAATTAATAACCTTCAAGGAACAAGTATGAAATGTATAACCAAGTTTACGGCAATGAGTGCATATGATAGATGCATCATATGATTTGTTTTGTTTCACAAAGAAATTCTTAAAATGAGTTTCTTATTCAATCCCAATATAAGCCAACCATTTTTATCAAAAAATGCTCTTTATGTTCCTAGCATATCATTCAATTTTTGTTATGCCATATAAAATCTTGAGAATTAGTTATTCAAGTTCGTATTTTTCTTAGTTAGATCATCAATTTCAACCTGTAACTTATCTACTTTGTTTTTAAGCTTAGTCTTTGTCATGCTCAATGATTAATCCCCTTCCTTAAGTTTAGAAGCCATTTTCTTGTATTTCAAATTCATGATTTCAAATTCTAATGCTAACTTATCAAATGCATCTTGTAACTCATCAAATAAATAGGGATTAGCATTAGAAGATACCTTAGGCTCATATAGAGCCATGAGACATAGGTTGGCCATTTCATCATCATCATTGTCGAACGTGTCAATATCACTCCATGTAGCCACCATAGCCTTCATTTTTGTTTCTTTGATTTTGCTTCTTCCATATTAGACACTCAAATTTAATGTCTCAATTTTTTGCACTTGTAGTAAATAATTTGGTCCTTCCCTTTCTTGATTGACTCTCCCTTCACCATTTCTCTTCTATGACGTCTTCTTGCCTTATTTATCTTTATGAGCTTGTTGAATCCTTTTGCAAACATGGCTATCTCTTCATCTTCCTCAACCTTTTCATCATCATCATCATTTTAAGTGGTTGATTTGAAAGCAACATTTACCTTCTTTGGTGGCTCTTGATCATGTTTGATATTTATCTCTGTTAGCTTCAAAGGAGAGATTGAACCAAGAGAGGGTGAATTGGTTCTATAAAAACTTAATCAATTTGAAGTAAATTGAAAATTAAAAATAAGATAAAGAAGAGAAAAACCAACAATCAATGTATAGAGGTTCGATCCTTTAATTCGGCGCCTACATCCTTTCTTCTTGGTACTTTCTGACCAAGGTGATTCCCACAATTCACTAAGCAAATTGTTACCTTTAAGGCTAAGGTATAACTTTACACTACTATTTTTCAAAGCTTAAATAGAACCTTTTAATTCCTTTGAGAATTTTATCCTAAACTCTCAACTATTTTTACTCATTTTCACATAACCCCTTTTATGATATGAATTAAGTATTTTGCAAACAAATTGAACCTCTAGTAGGTAGATGTTTGCTAGAATTTAAGTACAAGATGAACGAGATACAAATAGGCTTGAAGAGTATAAATTTGATACAAGTAGAAATAAAGAATTTGATGATTTTGAGCTTTTGTTGTTCAATAATTCAATGAAATTTGTATCTTTGCTTCTTCAGCTGTTTGGAGCCTCCATTTATAGCTAGAAATTGATTCATAGACGTTGGGCATTTAATGTGGTGGTTGAAAAGCTATTGTAGCCTTCATAAATGCTTGTTTCCGTTCAGTCCTGCGCCATAGTATCAATACAATACCAATAGTATCGATATAGAAATAAAAAAAGTGACTGTTAAAGCTTGTTGTATCGATACAGGGATCTGAGTATCGATACTAAGCAAGCTGTGTCGATATAGATACTATTGTATCGATATATTTAAGGGTTTCAACGAAACCTTGGCTACTGCCAAGCCTTGCATCAATACACATGGGGTGAGTATTGATACTAAGCAGGCTGTATCGATACACACATTTGTATCGATACATTTGAGGGTTTTTAAGCATAGTATAAATACATTTGTTCTTTGCATCAATACCAACCTTCAAAAATGTTTGTGAAATGATTTTTATTGACTCAAACAAATCTAAAAAATTATTCTAAGTGTAAATATACATTTTAGAGCATATAATTTTTGACAAATTACAAACTTAGTAGTTTTCAAAATACTTTTTAATTTAAACACAAATACCAAGTATTAATTTGACTTGAGTTATTTATTATATCAAAATCGAAATCAAGGTTAACAATCTCATAGATTAGGAGAGAACCCATGAATTCATCAAATGTAAATGTGTTAGGATCCTTAGATTCATTAATTGCTATCACCTTTGCTTTCCAAGGCTTGGGAAGACTGTTGAGAAGCTTCTTCTTCACCATCTTTTTTTTTCTGGATAGGTCCTTCCAAGTGCCTTCAACCTATTGATGATATCCGCAAAACTATCTGAGATTTCTTTGACGGTCTCACCCACTTTCATTTTGAACAATTCTTAATCAAATGTAAACATACTTCTTTTGGATTCCTTGACTTGATTTGTTCCCTAATGAGTGGTTGCTAACTTGTCCCACACTTGCTTGGCATTGTCACAAAGTGAGACTCTATTATATTAACTTGGCCAAAAGCACAAAATAGTATATGCATGGCCTTACCATTTAACTATACCATCTTAGTGTCTTGTTCATCCCATTTATCTTCTTCCTTTGGCACAACAATGTCTCCAACCTTCTTCTTAGGAATAAGTGGCCCATTAATGATTTTCCATACTTTATAGTCACTAGCCTGGATAAAAAGCCTTATCCTGGTTTTCCAATATGAGTAGTTATCACCCTTGAAGAGTGGAGGTCTTGTGATAGAATGGTCTTCAAGTCCCATAGCGTTTCCATATGTCTCAAATGCCGTGAAACATATTTCATCTGGGCTCTTTAACTTTTGTGAGCTTCTTAAAGCTTTAAGCATTATGTTTGCATCTTTCATTCTTTGAGCTATTAAGGATATTTTCTTCACGTTATGAAACCTACACTAGAGACTAAAATTCTAATGCCAGTTGTTAGCTCAAAGTAATGATTGGATCAGGAGTGGGTGAATTGGTCCTTTTTTTTTTAAATTGATCATAACTTTACCTTTTTAAAAATTTAAAATAAATTGAAAGCTAAAAAAAGTTAAAAGTAGGAGAAACAAGTAATCAATATATAGAGGTTCAGTCTTTGAACTTGAAGCCTATGTCCTCTTTTCTTGGCACATCCTTGCCAAGGTAATTCTCATAATTCACTAATGAAATTGTTATCTTTGAGGCTAAGGTATAACCTTACAACTCTATCTTTTGAGGCTTAGATAAAACCTTTAAATCCTTTTAAGAATTCTACCTTGAATTCTTAAGTTTTTTTTTTTCACTATATTTTCACATAACCCTTTTATGATATGAATGAAGTGTTTGTAAACAACTGGAATCTGTATAGGTGGGTGTTTGCTATAATTTAAGTACAAAATAAATGATACAAATAAACTTAAAGGAGTACAAATTAAATACAAGAAGAATGAAAAATTTGAACATTTTGAGCTTTTGATGTTCAATACTTAATTAATCTTAGTATCTTTTTTACTTCTGTAGCAATTGAAAACCTCTATTTATAGCTTGGAATTGATTTATAGACGTTCGACATTAATGAGGTTGGTGGAGAACTGTTCTAGCCTTTATAAATGGTTGTTTCTATTCAAAGCACTATTGTGTTGATACAATTGCAAGAGTATTGATACATGAATTAAAAATGTGACCATTGCAAGTTATTGTATCAATACATTAAGGGTGAGTATCGATACTCATCATGTTGTATCGATAGAGAGCCATTTGTATCGATGCATTTGAGGGTTTTAGCCAAACCTTAGCTATTGTCAAGCAATGTATCGATACTCATAGGATAAGCACTGATACTCTATTGATACATTGTGATGTGTATCGATACATTTAAGGGTTTTAAGCGTAGTATCGATACTTTAATGCATTGTGTCGATACAGAAATTGAAAATCCTTTGTAAAATGATTTTTCTTGGCTTGATTTGACTTAAACATATCTTAAAAATATTCTAAGTATAAATATGTATTTGCAACATATATTTTTTGAGAAAATGGAAGGTATAAATTAACTTAGTATTTTTTTAAAAAATATTTTTCAATTTAATTCAAGGAAAATACTAACTTGGAAAAAATTGAGTACGAGTTAAATTAGTTTATTGATATAATTCAAAGCTAATAAAGTTAACAACCACAATAATACATGCGAGTCCTAAAAGGGTCATGGGAATATAGATGGCTCACTAAATGATGGAAATGATGAAAAAAAATAAAATAAAGAAAGGATGAAAAATATACCCAAAAAGCCTTAAACCTTAGCCTTGCCTTTGAATAGAAAGTAACTCCAACTTTGAGCCAACTTTTCTCCCTCTCTTTGCTATTGATTAATAAGAAAGGGATGAAAAAAAGAAGCTTTTGGTTATGGTATCAATGGAGGGGAGTTTAGAGGCTAAAGATGACGAAAATATAAGGTTTTAGGAGGAGTCAAAGGAAAGCTATGAGAATAACTTTTGCTGATAGGTCCACATTTCAGCCATCAAATTAACATAGCAAAAACGGCATTTGAGGTGTTTGCCATGTACCATTTGATGAGTCATGGTACAAGGAGGTGTGCTTACAATATTTGATTACTTAATCTTCCTTCTTTCTAACAAAGAAAGTAATGCACGAGCTGATCAAATGAGTAATCCCACATTCGCCCTTTATTAATCATAGTTTAACATAAAAGGTCCCTTTGCCAATTTTAATGCACCTGTCCAAAATGATTTAATCCAATGTTCAAGGCCCAAAATAAATTCCATGTGATATGAATGGGGCTATGTCTAATATTGGATAATTTTTGGTGACAAATTCAAGTTTTAATGCAAGAGAATGAAAATGGAAAGTGTCTTGAATTTGGCAAAAATTGCCTTGTGTATTGATACAATATGTTTTGTGTCGATACATTTTGGGCTTTTATCAATACATTTGGGCAAAAACTCAGAATATATGGATACAATGAATCTTGTATTGCTACATAACATGATGTATCGATACATTTTAGCCAAAAATCACAAGTTTTAGCTACGACATAAACCTTTATCAATACCATGGCGTATGTATCAATACATTGCCCTTCTGTATTGATACAAACAATGGAATTTTGAATTTTGATGACATGAAGGCCAAAAATGTGGATTTTACATACCCTTGACCCTTCGAACACCTCACCTTACCCAAAATTAATGGGAACTTATCTGTGCTGCTCTGGATAACTCGAATGGTGTCTTAGATAATGAACTATGATGCCTTGGATGTTAGCTCGAACAAAATGGAGTGTCTACAAGATACATAATAATTTGTTTTAAAATATTAAAAAGTTATAGTTACATTGATCCTAATTGAAATTGGCTATTACTTGCTCAAAAAGTCCAATTTAATAGAAAATTACACTAATCCTAATTGAAATTAGTTGTTACTACTCCAATTGCACATATAGTTAACTAATTATCTTTAATTAATTAATCTTAAAATTATCTTTAATTAGCTTGAGAGTCCAAGTTACTATTTAAAATATTAAAAATTATATTAATATTTATATATTTTATAATTAAATTTAAATAAAAATAATTTTTTATTAATAAATAATAATTCAAGTCGAACTGAGATAGCCCGAAATAAAAAAAATTCTCATCCAAGCAAAGCCTAATACATTGCATTCTTCCACTATGTTGGCATTCGTCCACTAAGATCTTTCCCCATCAACATTTAGACTTGTCATAATAGTATTTTATTTTCTTATAAATAAAATAAAAAGAAAATAAATAAATCACATACTATTAAAATTCAAACATCATCGTCTGAAAGTGTAGGTAAACTTGATAATTCATGTATTCGTATGATATTTGTATATTTTATCATGTTGTAATTATGTTAAAGATGTTTTATGTTTATATAAATTTTGATACGTAATACTTCGTATTGTAGAGATTTCAAAACATGTTTTCGTATCATGTCAAGTCGTGTTTTAATTATTTTATTCGTGTCATATTAATAAATATCATGATAATAATTAAATTAAATTTGATTATTAATCATAAATTAATTTTTAAGATGAATTTAATATAATTTTTTAAAATATTGAAGTTTCATTCCTTTATAATAAAATTTTTTATGATATATATTCGACAAAGAAGTTTCTGTTGATAATTTTTTTATAATTCTTTTTACTTTTTCACATAAAACCCAAAAAAGTACAAATATAAAGTTACAGTCAAATTCAAAAATTATAATTCATTCTATCAAATTCAAAAATTAAAAACATTTTAATTTTTATAATTTTTATTTAAAAAGTTTTTATCACAGTTATCACCTTAACTGACCCTCTCTCTCTCTCTCTCTCTCTCTCTCTAATTCTTATTTTCTCACTGCCTCTCTTCTCTCTCTTCAGTCAGACCAAATTGAACGGCCGAAAAATTCAACATACCCACGTTTCAACAAGTCACCGGCGCTACTGCTGCCAACTAACAACCCAGATTTTTCATATTTTTCACCCCAAATCCTCCTCTAAAACCCCTTTTTCCATTTTTGTACTTCGTTTTCCCTAAAACTCATCAGAAAAGCGTAAATCTATAATAAAATCTCAGAGACTCCACCTCGTTTTGCTGTCCACTGCTCTAAATCCAACCAACTTTTTATATGTTCTTCCTCCTTCTATTCTCTTTCTTTTCCCCAAATTTTGAACCGTAAATCCTTTTATAAATATTCTTAGCCCAAAAACTACCATCTTCTTTTTCTTGTTTTTCTAATCTTTTTTGGTTTCTTTTGGTTCTACCTTCAGTCTTTTTTGCTACAATGGTACTCGAGCTGTTGGTTACGCAGAAAAAACATACACATTTGATCTGAAAAATGATAAAATGCTACAGGTTTATATCCAAAATAAAAATATCAGGACTCTTCTTTGCGACCATTCAAGGGTAGCTTTGACTGCCTATTCATTGGTTTGAGGAATAGGCCCTGAATACCCATTATGCGGAATAGGTGGTCAAGTACAGCGAACACCTCAACAGAGAAAGGGATGTGCTAAGGATGGGTAGGTTGGCTATTACAGCCAACAAACATGTTGTAAACACTTCCACGGGAAAGGAACCATTTAAACTCATCATAGGCCTGTCTAAATCATTGTACAATTGCCCCTTCCACTTTCCTGGTGTCATAAAATCACATGTATACTGCATCTGTTTAGAAATCTTTGCAAGTTACCTTAAAATCCAGAAGCCATCAGAGAAATGGCGCTGCATCTACTAGTAGAGCGGGTGTCAACCTCTTGGCTCAAGAGGGAGTCATGGCCTCACGAGCAGTAATCAATCAAAAATCAGGTGACAAACAAAAGTTACAACAATAAAATTCACCACCTGCTGTGATATCGATGACTATTAAACCAAGATAAATAATCAGGGTAGCCGTTATCCCATCTTTTATGAATCTCATTTCTGAATCTGGCTGAGCCATGAATTGTTGGTGAAATAGGCCTATCTGATGATGAGTACAGTGAAGAACTATAGGAACCATGACTTGCAAATTCTTCATATACCACAGGGCTTCCTCTACCCTCTTCAAAAGAGGACCTCCCCAAGGTTGGGCTTCGTGGCCTTGGAATATGATCTCTTGGACTGTGAAAACTGCAGGTAGAATCATAATTAGCATACCTTAGGGGATTGGATGAGCTAAATCTAGAGTCAACCCCTGGAGGCCCTTCATCTTCAACATCCCCAAAATACATTTGCTCATGATGATGCCCTCCGCTCCAGGTTCAGAAAAATGGTTTAATCTACGGTGTGACCTACTCCTAGACGATTCAGAACTTGAAGGAGCATAAGCCCAAAGCGGTTCATCTGCTTCTACAGGAATTGGTGCATTTATTCCTGGAAATTCAACAGTCATTTTTCTCTGAGGTTCAGGATGCACCATCTCAGAAATTTCCCCATCTTCCTGTCCTTCGTTGGTTTCTACTTCAGCATATATCGTAAATCCTGATGGCTGATCCTCGTCATCGGTTGCTCCATATGTTGGACAATAGTCAATTTGAAAAAAGTATGATAGAATAATAAATGACAAGTCATATATGGTCAGTGTTTAAGCTGCTACTACAAACAATTTAAACAGACATACGATGCTTCTATCTAGACAATATTTGAGATCAGAAAACACTCAATTTAAGATCTAAAAGGGAAGCCATCTTTATTTTTGGCGTCGAATTCAATAGGATTTGTTGCCTTTGTGGCCTTTCCACATCAAAAGAAACACTTTGCTTCTAGTTTTTACTTTCTTGATGCCGCATAAGACTTGGAGCCCTTTGGATCTATTGTTCCAATTATTTGCAGCAACTAACCGGTTATAGTTTATTGGTTAACCCCTGACGTGTTATCCATGGGCTGATATGTCTAATAGCTATTTATCACGTATGATGGTTCAAATAGAAATAGTTGGGGCAAATGGCTTGGCCCCTCACAGACAGAAGATTGCAATTTCTCCGGTTAAAGTACGGGGGAGTTGGGACCTCCTCCTACTTTACCATCTAATGCAATTTGATCCCTTTACTACAAACTTAAGTAATTTAGTTCTTATATTATTAAAATTGAAATAAAAACATAAAACCAACAAATGGTGTAACAGAAGCTAATTAAAAAATCAACGTGTCAATTCAAATGATGACGTGACAGTAATATTTTTAGATGATACGGACAAATTAAATAATCAATTGGCTATAAATGCCACATCGGATTTTATTTTCTTTTTCCCATGTCATCTAAGAATATAATATTCTATTACTGCCGCATCATCATTCAACAAACAGGTGAGCATTTAATCAAAGTCAAACTGGCATGTCAGTTTTTTAATTAGTTTTTGTTATGCCAGTTTTAAATTTTATCTTTTTGCTTCAAGTTTAATATTACAAAGACTTAATTACTCAAGTTTTAGTAGCAAGACCAAATTGCACTAGATCATATAGTACGGGAGGTCCCAATTACTTGAACCCAATTTCTCCCAACTGTGCGTATTTATCGTTAATTCTTCAATGAAATAACTATAAATAAGATTGAAATTCCATAAATGTGATGTGTTTACTTACCTAAATATCCCGGTGGCTACCCGAGTTCTCGCATTCTGTCAAGCGAAGGTGGTGGATTAAACTCCTGTACAGGCAAATAAATAAGGAATTTTAACTCTCAAGGGCAAAAGAAAGGCAGTCCAATTCCTCCATATCCATGGCGATGAATATATTGAGGCAAACAGATTTAAAAACAGTTATAAAGATACGCACAGAAAAATTAATTTCCTCCATTTTCAGCCAAAAGGCTGCTGCTTTCCATCAAAATTAACATGTATGAAACATATGGAACGGACTTAATGTGTGAAAATGAAAAAATTATGCAAGTTCAAAATTATGCAACCTTTTGGAGGTTACTACCTTAACTCTGCATCTAATCAAAACCATGTGATAATTTAATTATTATTTTATGATTTTATTTTTCTATGCATTTGACGAGGGATACAAAAGCATCGAGGCCACAGCCTACCAACAGGTCTAGTCTTTTCGAAACACAAACTTTCTGCTAACAGAGTGGAAGAGCTTCAAGAGGTTGATCAAAATGATCCACGGTTCCGCACAAGCATTTGGCAGAATCTTCATTAAACATTATCAATTCACTTCAGTTATGCATCTTATTTAAGGCCAAACAAGACTTCAACAACTTAAACATGGATAGATTTCCTGCTTCATCAGCTGAACAAGTCAATTGTGATTATCCATGCCCATTAAGCACCAAGGATAAAGGCAGAATGTGTCTGTTAGCTATGTCCTTTTCCATTTAGTAGTGAAGTGGACATGCTTGTCATGTTAGACTTTATGTGGCCCACATGATAATAAATAGATCAAGATAATTAAATCAAATTATTAAGGTAAAATTATAAAGTAAATTCTAATTCAGTTTAACTACCCTAGTGATAAGAGTTTAACTCTACTTCAGTAACTAACTAGAATATAGTTTCCTTGATGGTATGATACAACTCTAATTAGTTTTATAGTATAGGTCCCTATTCTAGTCTATAGAAATTACCTGTGCACCATCATAAGGTAATTATCAAGAAAAGGAAATATATTAGAAGGCTTATACTGGGTGTTCGTCTTCGTGTACTTGGAGCGAGGCTAAGTTCTTGATGAACAATGGCTAGAGTTACGGTTTATTTAAATTATTACATGTGGCATCAGAGGTAGGCTTTCTAGCCTTGTTCTTCAGATCATCCAGTGAGATTCATTAAAAATAAATTTTTTTTTCATGTATATATTATTTATGCAATTAAATAATTCGTATTAAGGATAAACGAATTATAATAAATATAGTAAAAGCATAAAATTGAATTTTTAACATTCTATAATTAATTTTGTAATTTTTATTTATGGGTCAAAATATATTTCATGAATATACTATGAATTTGTATGTATATTTTGTGTATTAAAATTTTAATCACAAAATTCTTGATT
>JBBYHM010317799.1:0-26412 GCA_038381775.1 Adansonia rubrostipa
AGCTACCTTTTTTTGGCCTTTACCCTGTAACTTCTTCAAGCATAATACTTCTTAACCCTATCAGTATTTACAAGATTGGACAAGTCATTTCCATCCATTTTTATCAAGATTAAGGCTTTTTCTAGAAAAAACCTTTTTCATCGTATATGGCCTTTCCTAGTTTGGGTTTATCTCTACCATCTTTATGAATGGGAAGAATCTTTTTAAGTACTAATTCATCCTTATAGAATTAATAAGGGTGAACTTTCTTATCATGAGCCCTTGTCATTCTCTTTTAGTATATTTGTCCATGCAAATTACCTTATTCTCTTTTCTTCAATGAGATTTAATTAATCATACCAGGCTTTGACTTATGTGGCTTTTTCCAACTTGGTCTCTATCAGGACTTTCAAAGATAAGATTTTAACTTTAATTGGCAAAATCTCCTCTATCCCTTAAACTAATGAAAATGAGGTAATAGTCATAGAGGTACGTATTGAAGTAGAATATGCATCCCATGCTAATCTTAATACATCTTAGTCATTTTCTCTATAATCTTTTTTATATTTTTGTTGTCCACTTTTACTAACCTATTCATTTTTGAACGATATGGTGCCGAATTATGATTCTTAATTTGGAATTAAAAACATACTTTTTACATTATCTTGTTTCTTAAAATCAATGCATCATTTAAGATGATTTTTTTTTCAAGAAGTCTATAGCTACATATAAATTCCTTCTTAATTTTCCATATTGGTGCATGAAGTAGCCTTTACCTATTTGGTGAAACAATCTATAACCACCCAAATAAAGCGATGTCCAATTGAAGTCTTAAAAGTAATTGGCCTAATTAGATCCATCCCCCATACTAAGATGGAAGAGACACATGAATCTTATCTGCATAGATCTAGCATCTATGGCATTTTTGGGCATGATTAATGAGTCATTTTTCAAAGTCAACCAAAGATAACCAAGCCTCATAATTTTTCTAGCTATTTTATGTCCATGTGCATGTGTTCTACAGATTTGCTTATAAACTTCTTCTAATATTCTTTTGGCCTTAATGGCATCTATGCATTTTAGGAGTACTTGATCTCAACTTTTCTTATAAATTCCCTTTATCTAGGATAAAACCCATAGCCATTTTTTTAATGGTCCTTTTATGATTTTTTGTTGCCTTATTTAGATACTGTTGGTCCCTAATAGAGTGATAGATATCATGGTACCATGGTTGACCATCTACCTCTAGTCCTATACTTTGCTAGTGCATTAAAGCCTTATTAATGTTCATTTGAATGAGCATAAATTCAGCTTCTTCGTTTACTTTAAATTGAGGCCAAGAGAGCCAAAGCATGTACTATTTGGTTTTCTCTCGAGGCAAATGCCGAAAGTCCACTTCCTTAAAGTCTTTTCTCAATTCTAAAACCAATCTTCGATAATGCACAAGTTTTTATTTATAGGTTTTACTAAAGCTGAATTCCTAAAGTCTTGCAAAGAGTTGATTACCTCTCTTGATGTTTAAAGTCCTACAACAAAGCTTCGTATTCCACTATGTTATTTGTACAATTAAAATCTAACCTAGTGGTAAACTACCCCGATTTCATATCCTCAAGCATTTAAAGATCACCGAAGCATATTTTCCATGACCCTTTTTAAAGGATGACTTTTCTTCTTTTGATACACACATTAATACACACATTAAATCCATAGTTGAAAAGTCAAAATCTAATGACTTAAAGTCCTCAACTACCTAACTTTCTAGAAACTCAACTATTGAATTACCCTTTATGGCTTTTTGGCTTAGATATACAATATGATATTTTGAATATTTTGAACGCAAAACCAATCATCTACCTGTTTTTTCCATAAGTGGTGGGCTTCATATAGATATTTGATAGGATTAAGCTTGGCTGTCAATCGAATTATGTGATATAACATTTACTGTTTTAAACTTCAAGCAGCCCAGACTAAGTCACAACACCATTTTTCCACTATTGAGTACTTAAGTTTTTAGTTAGCAAACTTTTTACTACTAGAGTAGATGGCTAGTTCTTTCTTCCTTGAATCATCATTTTTCCCTTGTACGTATCTTATCAACTTTTCAAGTACTGATAAGTATAAAATCAAAGGCCAATCTCAAACTATAGGATTAACACTAAAAGATTAGTAAAGTATTGCTTGATTTTATCAAAGGCTTCTTAACATTCATTGTTCCACTCTCTCAAATTTTGCTTTTAGAGTAGTCAACAAATTATATCACATTTATTGGTGAGTAGGGAGACAAATATGGCAATGCAATTCAATCTTCATAGAAAGCTTTCCATCTCTCCTTAAGTGTAAGGTAGTGGTAGACTCTAAATGGTTTTAATTTTGTCTAGGTTAACTTTAATCCCCTCTCACTAATAATGAAGCCTAACAACTTCCATGAGGTGACATTGAAAGTACAATTAGCCAAATTAAGCTTGAGATGAAACTTTCATAGCCTTTCAAAAAGCTTTTTAAGATTAGCTACATGCTTACTCTCTTGGTGACTTAGTAATCGTATCATCCACGTAGACTTCTATTTCCTTGTGCATCATATCATGGAATAGAGTCACCATAGCTTATTCATATGTTGTAATGGCACTTTTTAACTCGAAAGACATTATTTAATAGCAAAAGGTTCTCACATGATGATAAATGTAATCTTTTCCATGTCCTCTAATGCTATCTTAATTTGATTATAGCTTAAGAACCCATCCATGAAGAAGAGTAGAGAATTCTTTGTCATATTTTCCACCAAGGTATCCATGTGCAATAGTGGGAAATTATCTTTTGAGCTTGCTCGATTTAAGTCACAGTAATTGACACGTATTCTTACTTTGCCATCCTTTTTGAATTGAGACTATTTTTACTACCCATTTAGAATATTTTGCTATTTCTTGGAATCTTACATCAAATTGCTTCTTTATTTCTCATTAATTTTTAATTGCGTTTCTGTTTTCATTTATCTCAACTTTTGTTGTATGGGCATAAGTTTTGCTTTAAAAGGAGCTAATAAACCTCAATATTTATGTCTAACTGAGGTATGTCCCAAATGACTATGCAAATACATCTTAGTATCTTGGAGGATTGATATTAACCTTTTTCTAATAGAAAAAGATATTGAAGTCCCACTCCTAATCTCTTTTTTATCTTTTTTGGTCCTAAATTTATGACTTCAACTGATTCTTTATTGAGCAAAATTGGTTTCTCTTCCTATTTAATGTTAGCAAATCAGTAGGCAAGGCATAATCCTTAATTTTTTTTTTTTGTTAGTGTTAAGGTTATTGGCCTTTTAAAATCAATTTTCATAGTGCTAATAAGAATTATTCTCATGCCTTTTGTATCCAGGCATTTGAAAAGGGTAAGAAAAAACAATACAAGCATTTTGTTAAATGGGATAATAATGAATAATAACAACTTGACAAAAACAAATAAGAGACAAATGGTAGAAATACATCATGAATAGTCATTGTATTAAAGGATAATTGATAACAACAAGCCCATGCAAAAGGATCCTTAAATGCGTTTTGACAGAAGCAAATAATGTGAGTTCTAGGCATAACTTTGATCTTGACTTAAATATTACAGAAATCTCA
This sequence comes from Adansonia rubrostipa, assembly GCA_038381775.1. Lineage (NCBI taxonomy): Eukaryota > Viridiplantae > Streptophyta > Magnoliopsida > Malvales > Malvaceae > Adansonia > Adansonia rubrostipa. Next base: position 3,600 of record JBBYHM010317799.1, read on the forward strand.
ATGGTAGTCTAGTTGTTTAAAGTAAAGCCTAATGGACATGGGTGTATAGCATAGCTTTCTTCAGAGTTCCCCTAATTCCTATCAATTGCATTGACACATAAGTTCTCAAATTCCATTTTTAGAATGACCAAGACATTATTAAAGGTGATCTTTTTCTCCATATTTAGTTATATATACTTCTTTGACTAAAAAATCTCTTAGAGTAAAATGGTAATCATTAAATCACATTTTAGCTCTTATCTTTATGATTCTACTATCCCTTTCTCTTTAGCCTTCTCAATTTGCCTCTTCTTTTGTTATGCAGTAGGCTTGAGACCCATCCCTTCTTTATCTATCTTGTTCACAACCTTCAAGGCTTTTTTCATGCCTTATAGATGTTTTCTAGGTCCTTTTCTTGTTCAATAGCCCTTATAACAGTCAATTTCAAACCCATTTAAGTTTTTCTTGATAGCTAAGGCTTGACAATTGATAGTTTTTCTCCCGCAAAAGTGACATTGACGAACTTGAAGGACTGAAATAAGATTCAAGCACTTCTTCATTTGGCTCAATGTAAGGGGCATCAATATAGGTTGCAGCAATAATATCTTCTTCTCCATCAAAGCTAACCACCTTTTAACTTCTGGTGTAATAAGGATGGTACAGCTCTTACAGAGAGAATCTAAGGCCTTATCAGCAAGTAGTTATATTATTAGGTGATTTCCATCACCTGGAACTCAATTTCATAAGTGAATGGGTATCTTTAATGAGATTATGATTTTTCTTGCCGCTTTTTAGTGAGTTTTGTCAAAAGCATACACTATTGTATAGTTATGCTTGATATGTGTTATAGGCAGTTAAGCTAAGGAAGCCATGGGCATTGCATTCAAGGTCGAACAGTTATCGATCAAAACTTTTGGTGGGATATGACTTTTTCATGTAGTGGTAATGTGAAATACCTTAGCAGTTCCATTTTTGCCAAATAGGATTTCATCATTATTGAACAGAATATAATTATTTATTATGATGTTTTCTACTAATCAACCTAATTTATACACGACTATGTTGTTAATGACATAGGCCTGATTTAGTACTTCTAAGAGAGTGTTCTAATGTGGCTTAGAACTAAAAAGTAGTAATAGCACTGAAATCTTTGTAGGTTGTTTGTTCAACTACTCCATATTACTATATTTGTTGTGTTTGGTGAACTTTAGAAACTAATATGCTTCTTGCTCATTTATCGATTGTTAATCTCCCTAAGAACTACATTTTCATTTGTACCTTCATGGTTTTAGCTGGCTGATCAACATCTTTTCCCTGTATTTTAAACCTTAGTGTTAAAATTGCATAATATCTACCACTGAGAGTAAAGTGATTAACTCCTTTGAGATTCACCATTGCAGCTTGCTAACTTAAACCACTAAGTCTCAACACTTTGCACTCATTTTCCATGGAACCACTTTGTCCTCTTTATATCAGAATGTAGGTGGAAGTTTAATGAACATTTTAGGTGGGCTTTGTGGTTGTCACCTTAGAAATCTATTGATCATAATGGTCCAGTCTACCAATTTCATATGAGGGATGTGTTATTTCTCCTTCTATTACATTTATTGAGTCTTTAGTTATTTGTCTTCTTTCTTTGTAAAATTCAATTTCATCATCATTCATCATTTTCTGAATCATGCCCCTAACTTCTTTGCAAGACTGAACAGTATAACCATGAATAATGTGAAATTTATCAAATTAATCTGACTTCTTTATCCCTTAAATCAATTTGGCTTTTACCAAAACATGCCAAACTCAACAAAGGTTTCACGTCTTCAATGGTCTTTTTATTAATGACTTTCCTTTAAAACATTGCATTGACTTTTAGCTCAGCATGATTAGGTAATAGGTTTGTGACAATGCTTGGCCCCTTATTTAGTTTTAAATTACAATATACTCCTGTTGATCAAATTTTGGACTTTGTGATTGAAAATAATGCAATTTTCCATAGAATGCCTCGGTAGCCTAGCATGATACTAGCAGTAAGTGCTAGCATTGTACCATTTTGTACATAGGGCTCTTATTGTTTTATTATAATTAAAAATATGACATTAGGATTAGGTCAAATTGGAGCTTTTCAATATTTGTCCTACTAGTTATTTGATTGTTTAGAGTGGTGTTGGGTAAAACAATGAATAAAAGACCTAGTTAACTACACTAATTATGGAGTTCGTGTATAGAAGTAAGGTTATGGGTTTGGTTAAGTTATGGTAAATAAAAAGGACTAGTCAATGAGTAGAAGCTAGGATTTTTTGAGCCTAAACTGCCATAATTGATTGCATTTAGCTTCATCTTCCTTTTATCTTTGTCAGTACAGGTTCATTGTTGCTGGAAGACTCACCATCTAAAAATTTCTAACTTTTTATCATACTTTATATCATGTCATTCGATATAACTTTATCGATAAAGTTCTTTATGACGTTGCTAACAAATTTCTCATAATAGGGAGCACATAAAGAGTTTATTAAAGTCATGACAATCTCTGTTTCAGTTAATGGAGGACATATGTAAGCAGCCTTATCCCTCTATCTCTAGGGATATTGTTTAAAGCTCTCTCCAAGCTTTTTTTTCCATATTCTATAATGATACCCAGTGCCCAGTCTCACACATGCTTATATTGATCCAAGAAAGCCTTAGCTAGACCTAACCATGAATTAATCTTAGTCTTGTCGAGTTCAATGTACATCAAGCCATTAACCCTATCAAATTGTATTGCAAACAATGAATTAGGAGTTTTTCTTTGTCTTCATATCCATTTGTCCTTCTATTGTACAGCTGGATATGAGCCATGGAGCAATAATTCTAATGTATTTTTCAAAGTTAAGATTTTAAATTTTGAGAGAATAACAAAATTGCACACCAAACCCAAATCTTTAGAATCTATGGTTCCAAACTTGTTGATAACCTAAATTACTTTAAGTTTTTTTTCCTAAAAGCTGGTACTTTGCTTTGTTTTTGTAATTACCTGGTCAAATTGGCATTTAACTTGTCTAATTCCACAAAATCATCCAAATTTGAAACAACTACCTTTGTTGGGTAACCTTGAGTTTTGCCTATCTCAATCGATGTTTATTGCACATTGACAATGGGTTCAAATACATGAAAAGAGCCACTCCTCCAATTGGTGGATATACGATAGGAGGCAAAGAGTTTTTGGCCATCAAAACCTAAGTGTCCTAAACTATTTTGCCCTTTTGATCTCCATTTTTATTTTTGGCGCCAGATTCTTTAACAAGTTCCTTTGCTTTATAAATAACAATTTTTAACTCCATCATCTTGGCAAGTTGTTGTTAGAGTTCTTTTTGATCCTCTAAAATCCTTTCTTGGGCCTTCTCAAGTTTCTTGACCCTCACAAATTATTCTTTCTACATAAATTTCAAGAAATAATAGTATTATATCAGTGATGTGTGAAATTCCTATCTTGTTCTTTGTATTCATAGTTCCTTACATTCTAATGTAATTCTAGATTAGAATTTTATGCCATGTTATGATTCCTCTTATTATATGTTTACGTAGATGAATAAATCTGTGTCAATGAATGAATAGAATAAATAAACACTATTTTAGAGCAAAAATAATTAATTGAGAATAAGCCAAAAGATTGGTTTGGGTAATAGCTCTAATTCGATAGGCTTTCATTAATTTAAACCCATGAATTACAAGATAAGACATTAACCCGAGAAACATTGAACTTGATTTCATTGTTAAATTACATGTGTCCTAATCTGAATGACATCTTACCGCAAAACCTTAGCCCACTTTGACATCTTGCTGGTATAAGACAGCACTGCATGAATCTAAGTGGTGAAGTGCTTAGTATACTTTTGCTTTTCTAGAAGAGCTCTTTCAATTATGTGCCAAGAGTTCTACCATTATTTTTCTTTCTATTCTATGACTTTTGCAACATGCCAACATGATTTTTGTGATTCTACAAAGACTACTTTAATTCTATACTCTAATCACCAAGTATTCCATCTTAACCTGAAAACCCTCAGAGCCTAAAGTTGCACTCTTATACGATCATTTTCTTTTTGGGCCACCATTAACTTAGCAAAACGTTTAGTTATTTCCTAATTACTTTTCCAAAATTCCAATTCTTTACTCAATCTTTCCATCTACCATTGTTTAGATGTCTTGACTATCCTGGAGAACTTCATTTCGAGCTTGAGTTGTGTTGATGCAACAATGGCGATGTTAAGGAGGAATCATGCAAAATAGCAAAAATGAAAGAGGCCCGGAGTTGTACTTCTAGGGACACTCTGATGCTTAAGTTAGTAAAAAATACTGTGAACGAAGAATAAAGAAGAATAAAGAAATTCTAATAGCTCATACCTTATAAGTGTTGATGCCACCTCTTTATTGAGGCCTTGATAGGAGTTCCACTTGTTCTAAAATCCTAGGTGAGTAGAGGTTGTATAGCAATAAAAACTTATCTTATAATGTAGAGATGAAAGTTATCGAACTATTTTCTGATACTTATCCCTTGAAGAGATAATACTTGCTGACTAGGTGATGAAGGGATATAATGATTGCCCCAGAGATGTGGGCGGTTGTAAAGTGACCATTCACAAACCAAAAATAACATCGACCATGGTGATCTGATAATTTCTAGGTTGCCATTTTGTACATCAAATAAAAAATGGATTTTGGAGAGTTAAGTAGTTTTTTTTTTAATTTTAATTCTGACCACTGGGTCAATGCACTAAATGTGCTCTCGTACCTTCCCTAAGGAAAGTGAGACATGTTGCAGTGTTGTGAATCAATAGTACCATTTTACGAATCGACATGATACCACTATAAATACCTTTGACACCATTTATCCAAACATTAGTGCAAACAGAGTCTTTTTTCTTTACCGACTGTAGAAGCCTTCCATAGTTTCCAATAAAGGTCACATTTTATGTGCAGTTATCGTCGTTATTAGGTAAGAATCTCTGTTTCCTTTCTCTTTTCGATAATTTTCTACTTGATTGTGCCGAGTTGGTCGTATGGTTTTATGACAAACTTGATTTTTGTTAAAATCGGTTAAAAAAAATAGAAGGTTGGAGGTTAGTAGTAGGAAGGTTATAAGGTAGCTATTCATGATGAAAAATGTGAATATCAACGATAGTATGGATTATCCCTTCATTGTACTTGAAGGAAACGTTCTGGAGGATAGGGATGACACTCAAAGGATAACCCCCACTCAATAGGTTCATACAAGTGCAAAAAAAGAGTCAGGATCTTGCCAACGAAGGCCAGAGTAGAGAATATGAGGAAACATAGGTTGGGTCAATGCAAATAGATACTAGCATAGCAGATGCCTACGCAGGGTGATCAATATGGTGACCGTGCAGGACAGATTAAGATAGCATGGTTTTAATTTTGGGTGATTTGAAGTGTCAAATCCTTTATTTGGGTGACCCATTACAAGGGTCGAAAGAGGCAGTGTGCCCTTCTGCTTGCACATATTCGGAGGTGGATTCTACCTTGCATTACAACCATTATTTTGCAAGGTGTTAAACCGATATAGGATATCGCCAAACCAGCTAAAACCAAATGTGTGGGCCATGTTGGTAACTTATTTCCTCGTGTGCAAAGAAAAAGGTTGGGACCCATTAGTTAAAATGACGAGACATTTATTTTCATTGAAGAGACAGGATAAACGTTGGCACTACCTGAAGTCCACCACTAAAAGAATGATGACAGATATACCATTTAATGCCCATGTCGCCAATGAACAATTTTTACTTATACGTAAGTGATCAAATGAAGAATAAAGTTTCCCTGTGGAGTGGAATTCCTACTCGCCAATGAGCAATTTAAAAGTCGATCTGGTTGCAGCTAAGTTGAATAGAAGGAATATTTTTGCGGTCACCAATTTAAGTGTAAGGAATACCTAACTTCAAGAAAAATTCAAGAGCATTGCCTGGGTGTTAATCTCCCCAACATGCCAGAAGAAAGTGATTGCCCTAAGTAAAAGACACTTAGTGATATAAGGTAAGATTTTTTATTTGTTATATACATGTATGCATCCCTATATTCTAACATGATTTCTATTTGTAGAGGTTCAGTCTTTATCTGGATCACCCTAGCAAGTGGCTACGATTCATAAGTTACCCTAATAGAGGGCTAGTTCGCTGGATCACTTGAGGCAAGGGGAAACCATAAGTGAGTTGAATGCGAAGGAACACTTGGTGCTAGGAAAAAGCTTTGAAGTACCAACGAGGACTTCGGTTGCCATAACTACAAAGGGTATATGTTGGTAATGTTCATTTTTAGAAACTTAATATTCCCTCACTTTAATTCTTTATTTGCCTCTATAGGTATGGACCCTGCCACGCATGTTGCATTAGTTGCTCGTTAAGCTAACAGAGCAGCTACTTCCCAATCGAAGAGTACGAGAAAAAGAAAAGCAAAAGATAGCCAAAGTGAGCCACCAATGTAGAAGAAGGTTACTTTTAAGCCTCCACCTACAAGTATGACTGAAGTTGGGGTTATTTCTATGGGTGACTCCTCTACCGTTGAAGTTACTATCATCACTTCCAGTTGGGTCAAGACTTCCTCATTACTGGGGTATGTGTTAGTTCCCCACCTTCAGTTACTTTGCCCCCTAGGTCTATAAGTTCCTTAGACGGGGGAAGTGTGTTTTCTTTAGGGGCCCTCGAACAACCCTGAGTTAAGCACTGGAATACTAAGCAACATGTGGTCGCCCGTAGGTGGGGAAATAAAGTTGCTTGCCGGCTGATATGAAGTTTTTGGTGACGAGAAATCTAGCTACTAATATCGAATCCACTTTAGCTTTTATAGTGGAGGTAAGTTTATTATTTTTATCCATCATGATTTGTCTATCCATATTCATTGTTAACCTTTATATTTAACAGGCTTTGCATACTTAAATGGCCCTTACTCACCAAATGTGAGACATTTCAACTACGCATGATAATGGTCGAAAGTAGGCAATAGCAAGTAAAGCTAGGGCAAATGTGCTCAAAGTGAAGGTCAATAAGCTAACCAAGGAGAAAAGAGTATCTAAAGATCGTGCCAAAAAAGCTAAGAAAGAACACCAAAATTAAAAATGAACTTCGACGTGATAAGAGCGAAGCTTAAATCAGCAAATGTTAAAATTAGAAAGTTATCCAAAGACTTAGAAGAGTCATGTTATGCAACATGAAATTCTAAACTGATGTATGCCATGGCTAGAATTTTTTAGCTTAAGATGTAATTAGCAGGGCCAAAAGCTTGCCTGTAAAGGGAACTTCTTCATAAAAGGATGCCTTGCTTGACCGGATGATAGCTTGTGGTGGCAAGTATCTTAGCGTGCTCTTTATGCCTTTAAAGAGACTGACTCCACTTCTATCACCCAAACACTTTTAATAATGAATCAAGCACCTATGGGGTCTCTACCTGACCCTGCGATGCCTTGTTCTACTACAATAAAGGGAATCATCTTTATGGTTATGACCACAATACTTGTTCCACCTAACTTCCTATATGTTCTCCCATATTTCCAAACACCCTTCACATCGAATCCTTGGCCTTAACCACTAAACTTCTTCTAGAATCTCTTAACCTCCCACTTGATATTGCTGCAATAAAAGCTTGCCATGCCTGATCCTAATACTTTTACTTTGGGACACCCATCATCCCTTAGTGCTATCATTGCTGGAACAACTATTCCCAATGTATCTACTATCAACTTGCCAGCAGTTGATTTAGTGAACCCATTTATAGCAAGCATATCCTTGACAGCACACTTGGTGATGACGATTGTGTCTCAGGTCGATCTGTAGGGCCATTATCTCGCTTAATTCCAAGCATTGGCTAGTCAGATAGTGATTCAGCGGATTCTCATCCAACAACAACATCAAAAAGAATTAGCGGCCTAACAGGCCATTATTCAACAACAATAGCAACAAATTAATCAGCTTTTACAAGCACTAACTGATCGTTAAAATCAGTTTCCTGGTAGGTCCAATACTAGAAAATGTAGTCCAAGCGCCAGGTACCATAGCTGGAGCACAAGAAACCAACAAATAAATTAGGAAGGTGATGAAGTCTAAGAGAGTTAATTTTTTACACTTGATGGCGATCCATACAAGAAGCAAAGAATTACAGACGGCCACGTCCAAGATTCCCTATTGGCCAATAAAGTGGTGACCCTCCAATAAGAAGTTAAAAACTTAAGACAACCAAAGAAAGATGATTGGGAATGGTTAGAAATTGAGCATAATCCTCTATCATCGGCTGCCTACCAAGTACCAGTTCTAAAAAGATCAAGCTCCAGCCAAATATGTACGACAGTAAGGTAGACCTAGCTGATCATTTGAATCACTTTCGGTGTTTCATAATCTCTGAGATGTCTCCAACTTCATTCAATGAAGGATATTCTCGATAACTGACCCACTCAAACTTGGTGGTATTTTTTAAAGCCACGATCTATTACAAATTTTGATTAATTGGGACGGTAATTCCCAGCCCATTTTAGTAGTTGTAGAATAGCAGCTAGCTTGATGGCTAAACCTAGAAAATACTCTTTAGGAATATATCAAGCGCTTTAACATGACTACACTAGAGGTTAAAGATCTTAATGATGAATGGGCCATCCAAGCATTCATCTCGGGGGTTTGTCATAAGCACCTAAAGTATGCCTTGACGGATGTCTAGCCAGTAAAGTTATATCATCTTTACGAGAAAGCATTAAATTTGTCGATGTCAAAGATATTGAAATTGCAAATTGTAAATTTGAACGCATTAACCAAGATCAATGGGAAGATCACTTTGGGCGAAGCTTAAGAAAAAGAGAACAGTTCCCTCAGAAAGGTAAAAAGAATAGTAGCCAAGATCGACAACAAATTAAGCCCAATCAGGTAGAAAGAGAGATTAGGCACCCTCATACAACAAACATGAGTCCTACATGCCCCTTAACACCAGCATGATGAAAGTTCTACATGCCATAATGAGGGATGGCCTAGTAGAGTGGCCCCCGCCTATGAGGGTAGATAAAAGCCATGGGAACCCTTAGAAGTACTATGAGTTCCATGATGATGTTGGCTATACAACAAAGGAATGCATTAGCTTGAAAAATGCTATTGAAGCATTAATCTAAAAAGGAGAGATCAGTTAGTTTGTGAAGAAAATAATGAAGAGCCATCTCAGCAACCTGACTGTCATCAGGATAAGGTAGCAAGGAAATGCTCAATCATGGGAACAATTAATGTGATTATCGAGGGCAATGGAAGTTGAATGACCAGTAAGTCCAAGAGGAAGTTGCACCTTGATCTATAACGGCAGTAGATACTTATTCAAAAAAGATGAAACAAGATAACTGGAAGGTAACGTTCAATGATGGTGATGATGAGTTGCTGATAATGGGAATAAATCGATAGTCGCGTTAGCCATCATAGGAAATTACCATGTAGATATAATCTTGATTGACAATGGTAGCGTCGTAAAGATTCTCTAATGGGATGCATTTTAGAAAATAGGGTATGGAGATAGTGACCTATACCCTCACTACCAATATATGGATTTGCCAACCAACTTATATGGGTAAAAGGCTCTATCACTTTACCAGTCACTTTTTGTGATATAGAACATACTACCATAGTGATGGTTGACTTTATAGTGATTGATCAACCATCGACATATACTTTCATCCTTGGATGACCCGCCATGAAAAAAGCAAAATTGATTACAGTTGTGTATTATCTCACTGTCAAATTTCCTATATCAATGAGAGTGGGATGCATGGAAGTTAACAAGCGATTGCTCGACACTGCCATTTGATGTCCATTGAAATGGCCAGGGATGCTCAAAGCACTACCAATGAACATTCGAAAGCTCTGGTAAGAAACACATTGACAGTAAATTCGATAATGCTAACCAACCCAAACAACTTGACTTTTGAGAGTCTAGATATTAGAGAAATTTCTACCATCGAAAACCTCAACCAGCCGAGGAGATAATAGCAATATCATTTTACCCACTAGACACTGACTTGTCCACAACAATTAAAAGTTCACTAGAACCAAAGGCTAAGAATGACCTGATTAATTTCTCATGACTCCATGCAGATGTTATCGCTAGTCAATTACAGATATACTGGACATTGACACAAACGTGATCATGCATACAACAACTGTCAATCCCTGAGAAAAACTAGTTAAACAAAAAAAATAGAAGGTTTGCCTATGAAAGGATTTGAGTGATCAAGGAAGAAACAAATAAACTCTTAACCGCCTGGTATATACATAAAGTAATATACTCTGAATGGCTAGCCAATGTGGTGATGGTTAAAAAGTTAAATGGAAAATGGAAGATATGCATTGACTTTACTAACCTTAATAAGGCATACCCTAAAATTGTTTCCCTTTACCAGTAATAGATTGCCTTATCAGTTCCTTTCTTTCATGGATGCCTTCTTTGGATACAATCAAATAAGAATGAATCCACATGTTGAAGCCAAAACATCTTTTATCATGGAAGATGGAACTTTTAGTTATAAAGTCATGCCCTTTGGGCTTACAAATGCGAGGACAACATGTCAGCATCTAGTGAATAAGATTTTTAAAAATCAAATTGGGTGATCCATGAAGTCCATGTTGATGATATGCTCATAAAAAGTACATCAATTGAACAGCATATAGCTGATATAAAAAAAAACCTTCGAAACCTTAGAAAGGTATAATATGAAATTGAATCCGACAAAATGTATGTTTAGCGTAGCTACAAGAAAGTTTTTAGGCTTCATGCTATCATCCAAGGGAATTGAATCAAACCTAAAAAAATAAAAGCTATATTAGAGATGACACCTCTTAAGTTGACAAAAAAAGTACAACAACTAATGGGGAGAGTCATTGTACTTAATTGCTTTGTTTCAAAGCTAGCCAATAGCTATCTCCCTTTTTTTAAGCTACTAAGAACAGCTACCTGCTATAAATGGACAGAGGAATGCCAAATTGCATTACGTTACCTATGCTTGCCACCATTGTTAGCTAGCCCTTAGCCTAGCGCATACATGTTCGTGTATTTGGCTGCGTCAGATGAAACAGTGGCAGCTATCTTAGTAATAAAAGAAGAAGTAGCTCAGCGACTAATCTATTACGTTAGCAGGATGCTCCAAGCTAGCAAGATTAATTACACAAAGACCAAAAAACTCATTTATGCACTTGTTATAGCTACCAGAATACTACGAAAATACTTTTAGGCACATCTTATCATTATACTGATAGATCATCATATAAAAGACATGTTGCAAAAAGTTAATTCTACTAGAAAAATGATCTGGTGGAGCATAGAATTGAGTGAATTCAGATTAACTTACAGTCCCAGAAAGACAATCAAAGCATAGGCATTGGTAGACTTCATCACTAAATGCTATTTCTCATACCCCATTGAACTTTCAAACACATCGAAAGAACATTGTCAGTGATGAACAGAGATTAAAACTTCATAGCTAGACGAAAGACATATGGAAACTTTACGCTGATGGATCATCAGGAAAAGAAAAATCAAGAGCAAATGTACTTCTTGTTGACCCTAGCAGCCATGAATGGCACTATGCCTTGTCCTTTTAATTTATAACTTCAAACAATGTAGCGAAGTAGGAAGCATTAATAGTAGGGATTGAATTGGCTAAAAGTCTAGAAGCCACCTGCTTAGAAGTTTATACTGACTCCTAGTTGGTAAAAAATTAGATTGATGGAGAGTCTAAAGTCGAAGACCAAACCTTAGCTAAATATCATCAAATGGTCTTGAAGCTCGCCAAAACCTCTAATTACATTGCTTTCAAAAGAATACCCAGTGAACAAAACAGTAGAGCTAATGCTACATTTAAAATGACAAACGGTATGGAAATTAATCATAAAGGACAAATTCTTCTTGAATCTATCAGATCCCTAGCTTATGATCGACATATTTTTGGAATAAACACGAATGACGAAACAACTAGATGAAATAATTGAAGGTTTTTCTCCAAGAAAAAACCATGCATACACCCTGCTATAAATAAGACGTCTTGGAAAACAGGCATCCAAGTAAGCACTAATTGATGGATTTTGCATAAAAATTCCTTCACTTACCCTTACTCAAATGCCTCAACCCTAGCAAAACGGACTATATGTTAAGGGAAATCCAATAAACTATTTGCGAAAATCACTTGGGTGGGAGGGCACTCGCACAAAAAGCCGTCAGGTAGGGGTTTTTCTGGCCAGGAATAAGGAAGGACTCCACCAATTTAGTCTAAAGGTGCGATAAGTGTCAGTGCTTCACTAAAATTTCAAGACAACCTGTAGAGGCACTCAAACAAATTTTTACCTCCTAGCCTTTCTGTGTATGGGGCATTGACATATTTGGCCTATTCTCGCTAGCCACTAGGCAACGTAAATTTTTGGTTATCGCATGCGATTACTTCATAAAATGGGTTAAAGCAAAGCTCATGGCCACAATAACGGCCCGAACCATGGAAAACTTTATTTGGAGATTTATCATATGCCAATTTGGAATTTCTGACATTATTGTAGCAAATAATGGGAAATAATTGTTGCTAACAAATTAAAAGATTTTTTCACAAGGTTTTACATTAACTTAATACACAGTTTGGTAGTGCATTCACAATCTAATGGCTAAATAGAAGCCATGAATAAAAATATACTTCAACCATTTAAGAAGAGATTAGATGATGCAAAAGGTGCATGGGCAGAGAAGACACTTGGGATATTATGGGCCATAAGAACCACTAAATGTCAGATGACTAGAGCCACACCATTCAGCCTTGTGTATGGTTATGAGGCAGTTATCTCACTAGAGATTGGGATTCAGTGTTCAGGTAGCCTTTTACCAACCCAACATTAAATGAATCACATCTCAAGGCTAACCTGGATGTATTTGAAGAAAGTAGAGATGACGTCACAACAGGCATCGCGATCAAAGCACACCAAGTGTCAAGATACTACAATAGAAGAGTGAAACATAGACAATTTCAAGTAGGTGATCCGATCTTAAAAAATTTCAAGGCGAGTCGACTAGCAAGTGAAAGAAAAAAGCTATCCTCAAATTAGGAAGGACCTTATCAAGTTGCAAAAGTGATAAGATTTGGAGCTTACAGATTAGTGGATATGACAGGAAAGCATTTGCCTAACATATAGAATGCCATTCATCTCAAGAAGCATTATGTATAAATAAGCTCCACACAATGAAATTTTTTAAGATAAGCATTCACTCGCCAAATGACTACTCTACAAATCTCCTGAAATTATCAAAGACTAGCAAAAAGCCCAAACAAAATAGGACTTCAAGATCTCAACAAATCATAACCTCTTATAGTCTGAATAAAATATAACCTCACACGGTCTCAATAACATAATGACTTCTCATGATCTAAAACAAGATAAGACCTTACATGGTCTCAATAAATAATGACCTCTCATAGTCTAGATAAGATAAGACCTTACACAGTCTCGACAAGATAAGACCTCACACGATCCAACTGACAAATGATGATTTTTTTCAGTCTAAAAGAAAGACCTTACATTGTCTAAGAAATAAGATTTCACATAGGTCTGAACATGATAAATACTTTACATGATCTAATGATGATACATGTTTTCCACAAGATCGATAACAATAACAAACTTTGCAATTTTTATTTCTGTTGAAAAGAGTTACAAATCTTTATAAATACAAAGACTTTTACAAAAAATATCTAAAGGTTGTAATAGGAGGAAGTTGGATTTCCTTGCTTGCTTGTGTTTTCGCTTGACTCCTCACATTTAGTTTTATCTTTTGATGTGGGTGTAATAAAAGCAAAGTCTTTGGAACGCATATCCACTACTTGTTGTTGAGATGGCATCAACATATCAAAATTTAGAGGTTGGGCGACGAGTTACAAAAATTTCATATCTTTTAAGTCCAACGGACCTTGAAAAAGCTATACATCATAAATGGTACTTTGACGATACTAACCATCATAAGCCATCATCTGGTCGAGTAGTGCATCCTTTTGTGAAGCAAGTTCATTTTGAAGGCAGGCTTCAACATTGGCCAACTGCATCTCGAGCTCAAAAATTTTGGCCAGGGTAGATATTAATTCAGAATCACATGTTGCATAAGCTTGATGTGACTCCTCTAGTTTTTTCACTAGCTTTTCCATTTTAATATTGGCTAACTCAAACTTTGCCTTCATCTCCTTGCAATCAACCCTTAACTTCATTTTCTCTTTCTTAGCTTCTTTGGTGTGTTTTTTAAAGGTGCTCTTCTCCAGAGTCAACTCGTCAACTTTTGTCTAAAGCATACTCGCCTTCATTTTGTTCATCACTGTGTTGCTTCACATTTTATCATGTGTAGTCGCCATATCCCTTATTTGACGAGCAAGGGCCACTTAACTATGTAGAACCTATTAAGGACACAAGTTAGAAGTTAATAAACATGATAAAGTAATCATCAACTTAATAGTAAATTTATCTCTATGGTGCATGCTAGGGTTGATTTGACATTGGCGGCTGGATTCCTTATCACTAAAAATTCATGTTTATGGGGCAAATAACTATATTCTTCTACCTACATGCGACTTCAACATTGCTTAATATCGTAGCATTCTCTTCAAGGTTCTTTCTCCAAAGATGCAAATCGATGCTCCTTAAGGCAGATTCACTTCCCTCCGCTGAAGCCGTCGAAGGCCTAGAGGCAATGAGACAGTAGGCATAGGACCAACAACCACTTCAGCATCAAGAGAAACCTTTACTCGAGTGGTTGTGATAGAGTGGCTTCCAAAATAAAAAAACTAGGAGAAATGACTTCAATTGCGATCAATTTGACAGTTAGAGGCTCGAAAATAACCCTCTTTGTTGTAGGTGGTTCACTTTGACCATTTTTGATTTTTCTTTTTCCATTGCCTTTTACCTTCAAAGCTAAGACTCGACTAGCTTCGCGAGTAGCCAACACAGCACAGGTAGCAGGATCCATACCTATAATAGAAAACAAATTATTAAAGTTAAGGAATATTAAGTTTTCTTTTTAAAAAGATGTAAATATGTACCATTCATAATCATAGCAACTGAAGTTCTTGTTGGCATTTCTACACTCATCACCAACACTAGCTGTCCCTCAACATTTGACCCACTTGTAACTTTTTCATTAACTACAGGCGTTCTAGTAGCACTAGCTGCTTGTTGAAGTGATCCAAGGAGTCGTAGCTGCTTGTCGAGGCAATCTAGATGAAGTTTGAGACTTTGTAAAAAGAAATCATGTTAGAACATAAGGATATATAAGTGCACATGTAACAAAATAGTAGGGCTTACCATGTGACACCAAGTGCCTTTGGCATCTACGCTTGATGGGGTGATCCCTTTTTTCTAGTAGATTGGTAGGATTAAAACCCAGATAGTGTTCCTGGACTTTCCTTGGAGTTAAATACTCCCAACATTTGAATTGGCAACTGCAAAAGTATTTTTTTTGCTCTAACTCAGTCACACTCAGCTCTACCTTAAGATTATTCATAAGTGAGCACTCAGCCCTATTCCTTATGAGACCTCTTATTTATCAGGAAAAACTGCATATTGGCGATGTGGGCATTTGACGGGATATCCATAATCATCTTCTTAGTGGCAGACTGTAAATAATACTGGCATTTATCTTAACTTTTTTAGAAAAACAAGTGCCTCATCACTTCAATTGATGAATCCCATCCTTTTTCATTGTAAACAATGAAGTAAATTATTGGTATTGCCTATGCATTTGGCTTTAGCTAGTTCGATGGCATCACGTATCAGTTTAATACTTCATAGAAGAATGGTTTCAGTGGAAGATGGACCGTGAAAGGTCATTATTGGGATCATAAGAGGCCTTATTTGTTGAGACCGTGAAAGATCATTACTGATACCATGAGAGGCCTTATTTGTTGAGACCGTGAGAGGTTATTGTTGATAATTTCAAGAGATTTTATAGAGTGACTGTTTAACGAATGAATGCTTGCCTTGAAAAATTTTATTATGTAAAAATTATTCATATATAATACTTTTTGAGATAGATATCATTCCATGTATTTGGCAAATGTTTTCCCATCATGGCCATTAATTTGTAAGCTCTAAATCTTATCACCTTTGCAATTTGATATGGTTATTCTCAGTTTGAGGATAGTTTTTTCCTTTCACCTATAGGTCAATTCGCCTCGCAGTTTCTTAGAACCAGGTCACCAACTTGAAACTGTCTATGTTTCACTCTTTTGTTGTAATACCTTCACACTTGGTGTGCCCTAATTGCTATACGTACTATGACGTCCTCTTTACTTTCTTCAAGTATATCCAAGTTTACCCTAAGATGGGATTCATTTAATATTGGATCAACAAAGGCTGTCTGAATGTTGCAAACCCAGATCTCTACTAGAATAACCACCTCATGACCATACATAAAATTAAACAGTATGGCTCCGGTCACCTGACACTTAGTGGTTTTTATGGCCCATAATATTTTGAGTGTCTCTTCTGCCCATGCACCTTTTGCATCATCTAATTTCTTTATAACTGGTTAAAGTGTGTTTTTATTCATGGCTTGTACTTGGCCATTAGATTATGGGTGTGCCACTGAACTGTGTACTAAGTTAGTATGAAACTTTGTGCAAAAATCTTTTAAGTTATCGACAAATAGTTGTTTCCTATTATCTACTACGAAACGTCAAGAATTTCAAATTGGTATACGATAAATTCCAAATAAAGCTTTCCATGGTTCGGGCCATTATTATGGCCATAGGCTCTGCTTCAACCTGTTTTGTGAAGTAATCACATGTAACAACCAAAAATTTATGCAGTTCAATGGTAGTAGGAACGGGCTTAATATGTCAATGCCTCATACATTAAAAGATCAGGGGCTAAAAATTTGTTTGAATGCCTCTGCAAGTGGTCTTGGAATTTTGGCAAAGTGTTGGTACTTGTCGCATCTTTGAACTAAATTGGTAACATCCTTTCTCATTGTGGGCCAAAAAAACCCTTGTCTAAGAGCTTTTTGTTTTGATGAGCTTCAAGACCATTTGATGGTTTTTGGCTAAGATTTGGTCTTTGACTTCATATTCCCTATTAATCTAATTTGCTACTAACTGGGAGTCAGTATAAACTTCTAGGCAGGTGGCATTCAGGCTTTTAGCTAATTTAATCCCTGCTATTAATGCTTCATACTCTGTTGCATTGTTTGAGGCTTTAAATTGGAAGGACAAGGCATAGTGCCATTCTTGGCCACTAGGATTAATAAGGAGTACACCCACCCTTGATTTTTCTTTCCCTACTGATCCGTTGGCATAAAGTTTCCACATATCTTTCGTTTAACTATCTAATTTTTCTTCTTTGTTTGCCAGTAATGATGTTTCTTCGATGATGCGATGAAGGCTGTTAATGCCTATACTTTGATTATCTTTTTGGGATTGTAGGTTAATCTGAGCTCACTCAATTCTACGTGCCACTGGATCATCCTCTCGACAAAGTCAACCTTTTGTAGCATGTATGTTATAGGATGATTTATCAGTACCGTGATAGAATGTGCTTGGAAATATTATTGTAACCTTTTGGTGGCTATAACAAGGGCATAGACGAGTTTTTCGATCTTTGTGTAATTGACTTGATAGCTTGGAGTGCCTTTCTAATGTAATAGACTGGTCACTAGGTCTCTTCTTTGTCTATTACAAAGATAGATGCCACTGTTTCGTCTGATACTGCGAAATACACGAATAGGTGTACGCTAGGTTGAGGCCTAACTAATAATGGTGGCAAGCATAAGTAGCGTTTTAATTCATCGAATGTCGTTTGGCATTCCTCTGTCCATCTATAGCAGGTAGCCACTCTTAGTAGCTTGAAAAAAGGGAGGCACATGTCAGCTAGCTTTGAAACAAAGCGATTAAACGCAGTGATTCTCCCTGTTAGTCATTGCACTTCTTTTGTTGACTTAGGAGGTATCATTTCTAATATAGCTTTTATTTTTTTTTTTTAGCTTGCTTCAATTCCTCTATATGATATCAATCCTTAAAACTTTCCCGCAGCTACTCCAAACTTACACTTTGTCAGATTTAATTTTATATTATACCTTTGTAAAATTTAGAAGGTTTCTTTTAAAGCAGTTATATGCTGTTCAATCGATGCACTTTTTATGAGCTTGTCATCGATGTAGACATTCATGGATCACCCAATCTAATTTGTAAAAATCTTATTCACCAAATATTGATATGTTGCCCCTGTATTTTTAAGTCTGAAAGGCATGACTCTATAGTAAAAAAATTCCATCTTCCATGACCAAAGATGTTTTACGTTCATCTTGTGGATTCATTCTTATTTGATTGTATCCAGAGAAAGCATCCATGAAAGAAAGGAACCAATGACCTGCTGAAAAATCGATAAAATGATCTATTGATGGTAAAGGGAAATAATCCTTGGAGCACACTTTATTGAGGTCAGTAAAGTGCACGGACATCCTCTATTTTCCATTCAACCTTTCAACCATCACCACATTGGCTAGACATTTAGGGTACATCACTTCTCGTATATACCTAGTAGTCAAAAGTTTATCATTACTTCTCTAATAGCCCGAATCCTTTCTAGGGTAAAATTTCTTTTTTTCTATTTAACTGGTTTGGTTCAAGGATCGATATTTAGTGTGTGTATCATTATATTCATGTAAAACCTTAGCATATCTGTAGCTGACCAAGCAAAAACATTTGCATGGAGTCATAGGGAATTAGTCAAGTCATTCTCAGCCTTTTGCTTTAATGAACTTTTGATTGTTGTGTACAAATTAGGGTCTAGCAAGTACAGCAATATCACTGTTAGCTCATTGGTTGGTTGAGGTTTTTGATGTTAAAATTAGTCCCTAATGTCCAGACTCTTGAGAGTCAAGTCACTTGGGTTAGTTAGCATTATTGTATTCACTATCAATGTGTTTCCAGTTAAAGCTTTCGGATGTTCATTGGTAATGTTCTGAGTTTTCCTGGTCATTTCTAGGGGCGTTAAATGGTAGCGCTGAGCAGTCACCTGATTGACTTTCATGTATCCCACTCCAGTTGATGTGGGAAATTTGATCATAAAATAATACACAGCTATAATCAATGTCGCTTTATTCAAGGATGACATTATATGCTGATGGCTGATCAACTGTTAGGAAGTCCACCCTTACCATGGTAGTATGTTCTCTATCGCCAAGAGTGATTGGCAAAATGATGGAGCCTTTTACCGGTATATATTAGTTAGCAAATCCATATATTGGCAGTGAGGGATGTAATTCATTATCCCTTATCTCATTTTCTAAAATGCATCCCTTAGAGAATTTCTACCAATCTGCCATCGTCAATTAAGATTTAGTCTGTGCAGTAATTTCCTACAACGGTTGACAAGACTATCAAGTCATTCCCCTTATCAGTAACCAACTCATTATCATTATTGTTAAACGTTACCTTCAAGTTATATTGTTTCATCTTTTTTTAATATGTATCTATTGTCATCATAGATCAGAGGTACAATTTCTTCTTGGACTTGCTGGTTGTCCCACTTTCATTGCCTCTGATAATCACATTAATTGTTCCCATACTTAGGCATTTCCCTGCTACCTTATCCTAACATCAGTCAAGTTGCTAGGGTGGCTCTTCATTGTCCTTCTTGACAAATTGCTTGATCTCTCCTTTTTGAATTAATGCTTAAATAGCATTTTTCAAGCTAATACACTCCTCTGTTGTATGGCCCACCTCATCATGGAACTCATAATACTTTTACGGGTTCCTATGGCTTTTATCTACCCACATAGGTGGGGAACATTTTACTAGGCCATCCCTCATTATGGCATGCAGAACTTGCATCCTGCTGGTGTTAAGAGGCGTGTAGGACTCATATTTATTATATGGCAGTGCTTAATCTCTCTTTCTACCTGCTTAGCTTAATTTGTTGCTAGTTTAGACTTACCATCTTGGGGGCTATTTGTTTTACCTTTTTAAGACAACTGTTTTCCCTTTCTTAAGTTTCGCCTAAAGTGATCTCCCCGTCGATCTCGGTTAGGGCATTCAAATTTACAATTTGCAATCTTAATATCTTTGGCATTGTACTTTTTTACTTTTTTATAAAACTGATATAGCTTTACTGGCTGGGTGCTTGTCAAGGCATACTTTAGATGCTTATGGCGGACCCTTGAGATAAGCGCTTGTATGACCTATTCATCATTAAGATCTTTAACCTCTAATTTAGCTGCGTTAAAGTGCTTGACATATCCTCAGAGAGTTTCTTCTAGGTTCTGCTTAACAGCCATCAAGCTAGCTGTTGTTCTGGCTGCCATTTTGCAGCTACTAAAATGAGCCATAAATTATCAACCCAATTGATCGAAATTCATAATAGAACCTGGTTTCAAGGAATACCACCAAGTTCGGGCGAGTCATCATAGGGTCATTGGGAATATCCTACATTTAACAACGTCGGGTACATCCTTGAGATTATGGAATGCCAGAAAGTGATTAAGATGATCTATTGGGTCCGCTTTGCCATCATATGTGTCAAGCGAGAGCTTGATCTTTTTAGGAATTGGTATTTGGCGGATGTCCGAAAATAAAGGATTATGCTCAGTTTCTAACCATTCCCAATTATCCTTCTTCGGCTGTCTTAAGTTTTTAACTTCTTGACAAAGGGCTACCACTTGATTAGCCAACAGGGAGTTTTGGGCATGGCGACCTGTGTTTCTTACTTCTTGTATGAATGGCAATCAGATGTAAAATATGAACTCTCTTGGACTTCATCACTTTCTCGATTTGTCTGTTGGTTTTTTTTGTTTAGGCTGTGCTGCCTGATACTCAGACTATGATTGTTAGAATTAGATATGCTAGGCAACTAATTTTGACAATCAAACTGTGCTTGTAAGAGCTGATTAATTTGCTATTGTTGTTGTTGCTTAATGGCCTGTTGGGCCGCTAATTCTTTTTTATGCTGTTGTTGGATGAGGGCCTGTTAGGTCACCATCTGACCAACTAATGCTTGGAATTGAGCAAGATAATGACTCTGCATGTAGACCTAGGACGCAAGTGGTGGTAAGGATATGTTTGCTACAGATGGGTTCACCAAATCAACTGTTAGCGAGTTGATAGTAGACATATTGGGAACGATTATTCTAGTAATAACTGCACTAGGGGATGATGGGCTCCTCGGAGCATAAGTATTTAGGTCTGGTGCAGCAGGCTTTTGTTGCGATAATGGCGACTAGAAGGTTAAGAGATTCTGGAAGTAGTTTGGTGGTTGAGGCCAAAGGTTTGGTGTGAAAGGTGTTTGGAAATAAGGGAGAACATATGGGTTGTTAAGTGGAACAGGTACTGTAGTCACGACCGTAGAAAGAATCCCCTTTGTTGTTGTAGAACAAGGGGTCACAGGGTTGGGTAGAGACCCCACAGGTGCTTGATTTGTCGTTGAAGGGGTTTAAGTGATAGAGCTAGAGTCAGTCGCCTGAGTCGCCGTGGGCTCTTCTTTATATTAACAAAAATATCGCAATTATTGCTAAGCCGTGAGAGTGTTTTGTTTCTACAGACAGCGCCAATTGTTGATGCAACAATAGAGATGTTAAGGAAAAATCTTGCAAAACAGCAAAGATGAAAGAGGCCCAGAGTTGAACTCCGAGGGGCGACTCCGATGCTTAAGCTAATAAAGGATACTGTGAACAAAGAATAAAGAGAGAATGAAGGAATTCTAATAGCTCATACCTTAGAAGTGTTGATGCTACCTTTTTATATAGGTCTTGGTAGCAGTCCTACTTGATCTAGTATCCTCGGCGAATAGAGGTTATATAGCAATCAAATTTGTCTTGTAATGTAGAGATGGAAGTTATTCAACTATTTTCTAATACTTATCCCTTGAAGGGATTACACTTATTGACTAGATGATGAGGGGATATAACAAATTGCTTATTTTTCTTGTATAAGTTTCAAAGATCATTCTTGATTACATCCCTTTGTTGCCTGAGAATCTTTATTTCCCTTTCTTTGAACATCTGATCCATTTTCAATTGGCTATTCGTTTTTTGTGCAACTGGACTATCTCTTTGCTTAAGGTAGCTCTTTCTCGTTCAGATTCCTTTGAAGCTCTATTTCAGATGATTGTTCACCCTTTGGTGAATATGTTGCATTATCTGGTGGGATCAATCTATTTTTGACCTGCGAATCCTCCAATCCTCATAAACAGGGGTCAAGGTGTCTTAGTAGCAAGCCAACTTGACACGGCAGGTTTGTTTCAAAGCTTGAGCTATCTTTCTCAACTTTTTCATGTAATCGGCTTTCCCGTGTCTGAAGTTTAACTCATAAGGCTGTGAGTAAGAGGAGTGAATTATCGGGATTCATATTGTCGCTGTACCAATAGGGGTGCATAACCAACGTTTCCCCAGATGCCTAAAAGTGGTACCCAATTCATAGCATTAACATTTGTACAGTATTGAGTTAGAGATCAACCAAGTGGCTTTCAAAGCTATATCATTTTGTTGTAGATTTCGAAACACTGCAACCCACAGCTCCATGGTAGAATCCTTGGGCCATTTCCTCTTTAAGGAATTCGCCAACCAGCGTGAAGTGATCAAAGTATGAGCAAAGGGTTGTCTTTTCTTTTCTCTCAAAAGTGACTATGCATCTAGACATTTAGAAGTTGCAAACCGATGAGTTTCCCCTTTCCTTCTTACATAAGTTCAAAGATCTAATAATCTCTAACACAACTGCCGGGGCAAGATTAAAGCCCTGACTTATTGAAAATATCAACTATGGATATCTCAATGTGTCCCAAAGTCCTCGGACAAACCACAAATCCATGATAGCTAAGGTAAAGATGTC
>JBBYHM010317909.1:0-26411 GCA_038381775.1 Adansonia rubrostipa
AATAATAAAATAAGTTTTAATGAGAAGAAAAAATTAAGGGCATTAGATCAATGTATATAAATATATATATATATATACATGAAAATTTTAATTTATTTGATGGTTATGAAATTAATGAATAAAAAATTTAATAAAATTATATGTTTGTAAAACGATAATTTTAAGAATAAATAATTAAAAATTAATAAAAATATATCAAAATATTTTTATATTTATTTTATATTATTCATGAATTATTTATTTTTAATCAATTCATATTAATTTTATAATAATAAATATATATGAAATTATTATATAAAAATAGAATTTATATATATTATAAATATATATTTTTATCCGCACCGGTGCTTTAAGCATCAGTGGTAAATAGGTCACCCCACCGTGCTATCATAGGTGTCATTTAAGTGGTTTTAACTAGTAAGTGAAAGAAAATATACTTTAAAATTCTACCTCATCATTAGTTCAATGGAATTCAAATGGAGTCTTAACCAACAAATTAGACCTTCGATCCGATTTCACCTTAAACCAAAAATAAAAAAGCCGTAATTGGGCCAGATCGGGCCATGCACATCACAGGTCTAAGACAAATGATACGGTGTGTGGATCATTAGGTAGATTAAAACTTAGTGGGGACTGTGGATTGCTAGTTGTATTGCCACCTGGTTTGGCTGATGAGTATGAAGTTAATGGAAGATTGACCGGTGAAATATTAGCGGCATAAATAATTAGTAGCTGTATGTGGGAAAAATTAACCGATCGAGTTAAGTGACAGGTTATTTTAAGCTTAAGATGTCAAATCATGCTACGCATCACCACACAAGAATCTAAATATCTGACCTTTGATGATGCTTTGATTGTTTATCAAGTCAGGTTTTTTTTTTTTTTTTTTTTTTTATGAGTGTTCTTTTTTATTCTTTTTCGATACCCAAGTGGTTTTCAAAAGAATTGATTCTTCGATTAGTGGCCAAAAATGTATATTTTTCTTTGATTAGCAATTGTATTTCACATTCGCTTTGTCATAATGACCCATCACAATTTCGGTTTCTTTTTTTCAATTTTTATTTCCATAATTAGGAGTAGTAGAAAAAAATTTTGCTTAAATTTATTTGATAGTTTTAACTGTTTATATTTTTTTCAAATATAAATAATACAATTTTATTTTTTTTAGTTAAAATTAAATATTCGTCTAATTAAAAATCAAATTATTTATATTTATTTTTAAAATTTTTATTATTCTCGTAATTTGAACAAACAATTCATGTAAAAGAAATGACAAATATTAATTTTAAAAATCTAATACTAAAATAAAATGATTCCATAAAATATATATTAACATAAAAATTAAAAATATAAAATAAAATAAGTTAAAAATAATATAAATATATGAATGTATTAAAATATATGTGAAATAAATTTTTAATACATTAAAATTTAGATAATTTTTTGAGAATTATTATTTAATACAGAGTTAATAAAGTATAAAAACTTTATAAATAAAATTATTGAATAACATATATTTTATTTATTATTTTTTAAATATATTTTAAATGATATATACATCTTAGTAAATTTACTTACGAAATTTTTATTCTTTGCTTACAATATATAAAATCATTATCTATAAGGTTTGCCAAGCCTAATAGCAATATTATAACCTCTCTTGAAACTGCCTTTTCTTGAAAACAAGGGGTCGTTTGTGCTGTTTTTGCTGTCAAAACTAAAATAAAACACGTAAGATAATAAATATATGTTATGAGTTTTTAGTTTTCTGCAATCTATTAATTTTCTCCCTCCACTATGAGTATTAAGGAGAGTAGCAAACAATTGAAAAATTGTAAGCAATTCAACAAACCATTCTTCAATCACTCAATTGAAACTCATATAAAATACATGGAAAATATTGTCATTATTTATATGTACCTATTATATTAAAACTAGGATATTTATCCTACACAATAACAGTAAAAAAATTTTAAAAGTAAGAATAGTGGGATGCATGTGTACTGTAGAATATTTTAAAACAATAAAATATAAATAAATAAAACATATGTTATTTCATAAATTTTACATATAAACTTTTTTATTTTATTATCGGTGTATGAGATAATTATTTTTAAAACTATCGCAAAACTTTGGAGAAAGAGTAGTTAGTAAATTACTTAATAAAAATATATAATTTAGAATCACTATAATAAATAATTACAAATAAAGCTCTTTAAATTTAGCATAAAAATTAGATTGTAGACCGTTCCTGCTATGGGTAGAATTTAATCTTTTTCTGGCCATTTGGCCAACGTTATGAAATAGATAATATGTATTGCTAGCTTGAAAATTGTAAATGATTAATCAATGTAGATTTTATGTAGTTACCTTTGATATTGCAGGTTTTATCGTCAATAGATCTTGATTAGTTGCTGGCTGTTGTGGTTTTTCATTTGCTTTAACATTAGGTGCTTCATCTTCAACTTGTAGAAGCTCAATGTTAACAGGGAAATGTATTAATTAAAATATAATAAAATTTTAGTTTAGGGTTAATTTTTTTTTAATTTACCTTTTTGAGTTGTGATGTTATTGGAATTTCCAAATTGATGTATATATTAGCTTTTGATGATGATGATGACCCATACAATGCCCCTGCAAAAGTTTTATAATTTTAATAAATAGTTAAAAAGTACTTTTGACCATGTTGTAAAAAAAATTGAAAATAAATAATAGTTTGAAACTTACCAACGTACTTTTTTAATGGTTAAACCTTTGCAAATAAGAAACATATTTGTGTCTACCAAATTTCCTCTTCTAAAAGTGTTGTCTTATTCCCACAAAGCAGTATATCCAGTCTGTCACCATTGTTCTTAATTTTTTATTTATTAAAAGGATAGTTTTATTTAAATTGTTTGAAAGCTTTCTTATTACTTTTCAAAAGATAGTTTATTAAAAAGCTTTCTTACTACTTTTGATTTATTAAAAAGATAGTTTTGTTTAAATTGTTTGAAAGCTTTCTTACTCCTTCTAACTTTTTTATTACCTTTATTCTTATAGTATATATCTGATTCGTCCACCATCATTTCAGTTCTATTCTTTACTTACACCTTAAAGTAGTGATGATTGATCGTAAGATTGCAACAGCATCTGCAGAAAATAAATACATAGTAAGTTAGAATATTAATGTATTTCTGTCTCGTATAGTTAACTCATTGACAATGTTACCATATCACAGTTAGCTAAATCATTAGATTCAATACTGTGTAATAATATATCACATATATCTATATATAGTTTTAGCAAGGTTATATGGTTGATAACAATTGCATATTATCTGATTAGTAGAGTAAAAAGCACCTATCAAGATTCATTCATTGTTTAGCAACTTAGATATATAGAATTTTAAAGTTCAATTGTAGAAGGAAAAATATGCAAGATCACCTTCTTCGACCACCATAAAACTAACCCAAAGGTAGTGTCAATGCTTTGTATGTTTAGATGCATTTTTTTTTTCTTTTGATTCAAAATCATGAAACATATTTGCATAAATTCTTGAGAAGACTTATATAATAATAGTACCAATCTAGTTTCAATCCAACTAGTATAGAGTATATAAGAGTTTGTGATTTTGGGCCAAAAAAAAAGGGCATCATGGAGGCTGGAAAAACATCTAAAGGGAAATAAACCTTCTTAGCTTTTCTATAATAAAGATTGTGGTGATTTCACTGCCGTACTATCCCATCGTATAAAATAAATGATATAATTAACTTGATAGCAAGTGCATTGCTACTTAAGTTGGATCCCATGGACTAATCTTCAAGTGTTAAGTACTGCTTACCTAAAAATTTTCTTTTCATCCTTTCTGTTATTATTTCCAGACATTCATTCGTAACTTGACCTACTCTATGAGGAACTATATCCATTATATGGTATTTCTTTTTAAAAAATTACTCAAGGTAAATCTCTCTGTACATTTTTGCTTTTCGTCATGCACTATATACACTTATGCACATATGATCAGAACGTTCATGTCAAAAAATGTACCATATAAGAACACTTATAGTAAGTTAACAATATTACAATTTGTGAAAAAAAAAAAAAGAAAAAGAAGAGAAAATCTTAAATTTTCATCATTGTTTCTTCAAGCAAAAAATATAATATTTGAGGGAATTTAAGTTCTTTTTAGCTAATCAATAGCATTGTTAAGAATAATAACATGGGGCAAGAATAATTTGAAATAATATGAACTAAATCACTTATCTAAAATTTTCAATAAGGTAAGTTTTTGTCTCTCTTATTTGAGATGCTTCATATTTTCAGTTCCTTTACCTAAAAGACTAAAACGGCAAAGAATTGAAAAAAATTAAAATGAAATTTAATATATAATAATGCAAATTTTGGTTTAAAATTTAGTAAAGATAAAAATCATGAAGATATCTTCTCGTAAAAAGGAGATTGGTTGTGCCTAAAACATGTTATTAAATTAAAATTACATAGCAATCTTCACTGTAACAAAGGACCACTCAAATGTTGGATGAACATTAAAAGAAATAGCATATGTATAATCCAGTTGCTTTAAGCTTGTGTAGAAAAAAACTGATATGTTATAAAATGTTTAACCTGTCAAGAAAAAGATTCAAGGAAAAGAATCTCACCAGTAGTCTGAAGTAACTGAAGCTTTTCCTACAACAAAAAAATGAATTAGAATAATCATTAGAATTTGATATATATGAAAATCATCTAATTAGCTAGTAAATAAATAAGAAACCAATATTAACATTTTAAAGGATATGGAAATAATATATATAAAAATATATAAATAATTATCTCAATGCGAAGATGTGTAATTCGAGGCTTAATCGTAGCAACAACAAATTGTAATCGAAGACAAAAATGTTCAGCCAATTTCCAAGTCAAAAATATAAACTAAAGAAAATTTTAATAATGAAAAAACCTCTCAAATTATTCAATAAACAAGAAATTTAATTAGAATAAACACCAATCACAAAGAAATATCATGATTGCGAATGAATAGCAGAATTAGCATGATGGGAATATGGGTTCCAACTACATTGATAGACCAATGAAAGAAGCATATATTTCACTGATTAAAAAAAAAATTATATTTTGACTATGGAATCAAATTAAGAGATGATTTAAAACTCAAGCTTTATTTTTTGATGAATTTGTCACATGATTTTAAAAAAATTAAATTTATAATTTTATGCTTTATTATTTAAAATTTATTTAGTAATAAAATTTTTTATTTGTGAGGAATATATAATTTGAATCTTTAATTTTTATACATTAAAATATAATGATTCTAATGTATAAACATATTTAAAAATATTTTTAAAAAATTAATTTTTTTATATATCATTAAAATTATTAAAAAAATTTTAAGTCTTTAATGAAACGGCAAGGAGACATTCTAATATATATTATATTGGTAAAATTATGCTTTTTAAAAGTTGCTTTTGTGAACGAAACAGTTGGTTACTTCAGCCTGGCCCCAAGCATTTTGAAAATAATAATAAAAATAATAAAAAATTAAAATTCTTCACTTTATCTGCTGATCTGACAATATTTTTTTAAACAATAATCGTAATTATTATATTTATATGTATTCTATTATATAATATCGTAATATTTTTTTTAAGATTCAAATTTATTTTTTAAATCTGACTTTCAGACACAACCCAAAGATTTCATATAATTCTGATTTGATGATTTTTCTACCACGTGTCTTATTTTATTGCTAATTAATGGTATAATTACTTTCCAAAAGAAAAGAAAAAGAGAGAGAAAAATTCTTTTCTTAACCAAGTCGAAGAGTTTGGAGCAGAGATGTCCAAGGTCGGGTGAAGCAGTGATTTGAAAAAAAAAATTGAATTAAAAAGTTTAGATTTGAATTTGATCTAATTTAATTTGTTTATTATGTTTAAATTATTGTCTATTTAATTAAAAAATTATTTTTATATTAATATTTATAATTATAATTAAATTTAAATAAAAAATATAATTTTAATATAAAAATATCGTTTCGAAACGAGCCAGCTAAAGATAAAAAATGAAAAACCTGAATTTGCACCTAACTGAATTAAATTTATTAAATCGAACGAGTTATTTAATCAATTACATGGATTTAATTTGGAAGATGGGTTTTGAATACGCCAACTCAAATCTTTTCCGGAACGATACAAGCTTCAAAGCTTCTCGATCTTTCTTTTTTAAAAAAAAAGTGGAACATCTATCTTCAACCACTAAACTTGGACAGATTCTTGTTAAACCCTAGAGAATCTAAGAATAGTAAGTAGCAAAGAAAAAGGAGTCAAGACCGAACCACTAAAGGTAACAAAAGGAGCACAACAGTGGGGAACATTTTTTATGTAAAAACCTTCGAAAGCTCGAAAAAAGTGGTGCAAGATCAGCAGACGAATTGAATAATATTTTAATTTACTTTTATTATAAACAATTTTTAAAAAATTCTTGGGGCCAAAGTAACCAACTTGTTTTGATTGAATTATTATTGTTCTCCCCATTTGATGATGGGTTTATAATTTTTACACGATGATTTAAAAAATGATAAATAACTGGGTATGTTTTTTTTTTTGTGTTTTTGTAATTCTTACATTTTAATTTATAGGTTTCAGCAAACTAAAAACTCGTGATATATATTTATTATTTTCCGTGTTTTGTTTTAGTTTTGACAGAAAAAAAAAAAAAACACAAACGACCCCTTTTTTTAAAAAGAAAAAAACAGTTTTTAGATTAAAGTTTAGAATTTTATGTTTAATTTTAAAATATCATGTATTTATATACATTTTAATTTATTAATAATTTATTTTATATATTTTTTAATATATTTATATATTTATATTATATTATTATTATTTTTAACTTATTTTATATTAAATTTTTTAATAGTATATTCTTATCGGGTTAGAATTAATGGATCTAATTGCAATGATCTGAGTAAGAGAAAAATGCTTCCCATTTTATCGTCATTTACGTCAGACGGTGGGCGGGTCGCTAGACAGACAGAACAAACACAACCAAGCATGACGAATATTTTCCAAATTGAGGAAACAATTTTCTTTTTAGTAACCAATTTTTAAATTTAGTATTTCTTCTTTCTTTTCACATGGATTATTTTTATTTGTTCAAATTATGAGAATAAACCCAAAAAAAAATAAATAAATAAAGAAGAAAGTGTCGTCGTTTAATAAAGAGAATAAATGAAAGATACTGTAAATTTAGCCCATAAGTAATAAAACAATTTATATTTAATGTAATAATAAGTTATATATTTATAAGTATTAATATTGAATATAAAATTTAATTAAATTAATTTATATAGTAAGTTGATATTTTATATATTTACACTTTGAATTTAAAATCTGCAAATTTTTTTTATATCTCTAAACTATTATCTCTTTTGTAAAAAAAAATTAAATATATCGTTTTGTTAGAATAAAATTAAATTTATAAAATAAATTTAAACAAAATATTTTTCTGCTCATTAGTTATGAAAATAAAAATTAAAAAAAATTCTGGAATTGTGATGGATCAGTATGATACAGCAAGTGTGCAACGCATCTGGAATCCTAGACTTTTCAGCGCACCAAGCAAAACGATCAGACAACCATCTCTTTGTTATAAAGAATTATACACAAAAGAATTGAATTCAGAACTTATTCTTTGTATTTCACTCCTACCTCCATCTCCAGAGCACCAAATTACTTGAAACCACCTGGCATAAAAGAAAAATTCTAATGTTTTTATGCTTTCAAGTAATTGAAGAGTCGAAACTATTCAAATTTTAATTTGATTAATCAAATTAAATAATTTTAAATTAAATAATACCACGTGACATGTCATATGATCTCGTCACGTGATTTAACTATTATTTTTTAAATGGTTAAATAATTAAAATATTTAAATTTTATAACACTATTTTAATAACTTTAAATTTTGATTAATTAAAATGAAAACACATTAATAATTAAGTAACTACTATATAATTTTTTCGATATAAAATTATTTAATTTAAATTAATCAATCTAAACTTGACATGGCCTATCCTAATTCTTACTTCCATCAATATTTAATTCCATCAATTTAGAGTATGAATGAAGAGTCAATCGGTTATAATTTTTGGAGCATCAAAACTAATTGAAATACAAATGCTAATCAAAGAAAAAAAAAATTGGGGTGCTCGTAATCGAAGAAGATTCTAATTCTTTTGAAAATCGCTCAAAAAAATTTAAGAACAAAACCTTTGACCTACATCATAATAAAATCAATTTTCTTTAATGTGCTACCACAATTCAAAGCATCGTCGATTGGGGAAAAAAAATCCCTAACTGTTTGCTACAATTGGGTCGATGATACCTAGCATGAACTAACATCCGAAGATTCTTGAGCCTAATGTTTGATTTTATTTGGCCCACATGATAATTAAATTGACCGAAATAAATATTTTAATTAATATTAAGATGATATTATTTAGCAAATCTTATTCAAAGTAATTACTTTAGTGGTAAGAGTTAAATTTTACTTCAGCAACTAAGTAGAATACAAAATCTTTGACGGTAGAATATAACTTTAATTAGTTTTCTAATATAAGTCCTTAGTCTAGTCAATATAAATTGTCTATGCACCATCATAAGATAATTATCAAGAACTAAAGAAATAGACTAGAAGGCTTAGACGAGTGTTTGTTTTCATTACTTTGAGTGAGATTGCATTCTTGATCACTAATGACTAGAGGTACGCTTTTTAATTTAAATATTATATGTGGCATCAGAGTTAGGCTTTTTAGCCTTGTTCTTTCAGATTATCTAGTGAGATTTATTAAAAAAAAAATTTTTTTCATGCATATATTATTTTATGATGCAATTTTTTAGGGTTGTAATAGATTAATCATCTATATATATTACTAAACCCTAAGATTAAAGGAAAAATGAATAAAACAAGAAAATTTTATGGTATATTAAAACGGATACGATAAAAGTTGTATTAGTCATGAAATTTTTATGATTTTTTATCAAATTAATGCATGGGCTATGTTAAATATATGTTAAATCGTGTTTATATGATGTTAATTGCATCAAATAAGGTTCCAAACATGAAAAAAACCATATAAAAACAAGAAGCAAACCCGAACGGGTCAGGAAAATCTAGCCAAGTCGGGTATGACCCGTTTGGGAGGAAGATTGTCCTAGCCGAATCCCACACGCGTAGGTGGCGCGTGTGGTGCACGCACCCCCGTTCCGGGGTCCTTTTGGTCTCGACTTTTTCAAGCTCAAATGTTTTATTATTTTTTATTTTTAGTGATTTTTTAGATTTTTTAGGTCACGTAAAATATTTATTATTTAATATTAGTGTTTAATTAAATAATAAATATGTTTATGCATAAATAGTCTATGATTTTTATTTCATGATAAAATATTTTGGCATGTTAGGAATATTTTGACAGTACGTACTCTCCCTAAATAATGCCCAAAAAAACGTACTCTCAACCTAAAAGTTAAGTGCATATATGTATGATAAAGTGTTGTTAGAATTACAATGTAAATGTGCACATTTATATGTCATAAAATAAATATATTATGATCTTATGCATATTTTTATGTGACTTAAGAAATATGTTATATATTATGTCATGATTTTTTAAATTAGTTATAGTATGAAAATTAAAAATTTCGTTGTAGTACGTAAATTATTACTATATAAAGAATCAATGTCATTATTAAGGATTTAAATCACTAGCTTGGTATTAGCCAAAGCATTTTAAATTACATGATTTAAATAAATTGGTAGTTATTTAAAATAAGAAATTTTTTTAAAAAAACTACATACAGTAAACATCAATAAAGTTTTTACCATAAACTTATTTGGTATATATTTAAGTTATTAAATCATGTATATAATTATTTATAATATACATATATTATGTCATTTTAAAAAATCTAAGTCAATTGCTTGGGAATAGCCATAGCATCTTAAGTTGATTGATTTAGTTAAATTAGTAGTTATTTAAAATAAAGTTTTATTTAAATAACTACATACAAAGAATGACATTAATATGTAATTATTTATGCTATAATTGCAATAAGTTAATATGATTTAATATTATATTCTACTATAATTATTAATATGTAATAAATAATTTTGCATATATTAAGAATGTTATTATTAAAATTCTAAATCACTAGCTTAAAAGTAGCCACAGCATCCTAAGTTGGTTGATTTAGATGATAATTGATAGTTATTTAAAATAAGGTTTCCTTTCAATAACTACACAAGAAAATGGCATCGACAAAGTATTATTTGTTATATGCAATAAGTTTTATGCATACATATTGGATGTTATTATTAAGTTCTAAATCATTAACTTAAGAATAGTTACAGTATCTTTAGTTAAGTGATTTAGAAAAAATAGTAATTATTTAGAAACTACATAAAGAAAAATGACATCCATAAAGTGCTAGACATGAAATTAGTTATTTGGCCCTGCAAGAAAATAATTAAATTTATAAAATGGTTAAAGAATAAAATAATATAATATTAAAGTTAAATTTTCCTAAGCCCACAGGTATGGATTATTTAATTTTGGTGTTTTTAAAGCTATTGTTTTATCATTAAAGTTGTGTAAATTCATATGCACGATACACCTCTACAGGAAAGTTTGGATTCACATTTGAATATAAAGTCTTTTATTCAATTAAAGTATATTTCATTGAATTTTGCAGTAATTTCTACAATTATAATTAATAAGACTGCTAGAATGAAATGCTATTCAGTGATGAAAAATTACTCTAATAAGAGAGTAAATTAAGTTTTTTTGGTATAAGGATCTTGATTTAACGTTTCGGGTGGACAATTTGTCCTCGACGAATGAAGTACGCAAGAGGAAAATAGATTTTGATGTATAGTGGGAGCAATTTAACTGTTTAAGGATGATGTACATCAAATCAATATTTGTAAATTAATTTGAGACTTCATCCTAATTGTTAAAAGGTCAAGGATTATTGCGAAACCACTAAAGATTAGATTGTTAAATTTGATAAGGTTTTGGCTATCACCCTAATAAGGAAACTTTTAGGAATAAAGTGCAATAATTCTAAAAGTTGTGCATGAGCACATTATCGGATTTGAGAGACATTATTGCTCGACTTAAATCTTCGAAATTGAGTTTTTTTAGTAAATTTCTTATCACTTTCATATGCAATTTTTTTCCTAATGAGTATGACCATGAGAAACACATATCAAGAAAATGGTCTATCAATGAACTCTCAGTTATATGTGTTTAAAAGGAAAAAAAAATAAAGAACGAGAAATTAAATCAGTTAGCCTAGTGACTCAAGGTAAAAGGTGATAAGTAGGCAAATGTGTTATAAAGGTAAAAAAGGAAAAATGCCAATAAAAAAAATAGCATCAAGTCCTTCGTTTTGTTTTAACTTTGACACATAAAGAAAGATTGCCTAAAATATAAAAGGGACTCGAACATAAAGGTAAACTCATTTTGTATGATTATCTTTTAGTGATATTCCTAATAATATCTGCTGGTTGGACTTATGTTCAACGAATTATATTTTTATATTCATTTAAGGTTTCATAAAGTCAAGAAACCAAAGAAAAAGTGGGGGGGGAATATCTATTACAGAAATCACTAAGAGCTATTGGGATCAGTTTTTAAATCAAGATTTGTTTTAAACATTAAAAAAAGGTTTTATCTTTTGTTTCGAAAATTTTTTTAAGTAAAAAGAGTTTTGAATATAAATTTTTTAAATTCTATTGTTGAAATTTCAAAAAAAAATTTTTATTAGATTTTTCATCATTAACTTAGATCCTGATTGTGAGAATAAATTTGTTAACTATTTTTATATGATTTCTGGTAGTAAAGAAATAATATAGATAAAACTCTTTCAGAATTATGGTATAAAGATTATGTCACGTCTCCATATAGAAATTTAGGAGAATTGATAATAATAGAGTTCTTAAAACTCTTGAGTTTGATATTTAAGTTAGTTGTATTAAGAAAAAAAGCAAACTAACAAGTTCATTAAAGGAGTTAAAGAAAGCACTATAATATTTAGAGATCATACACATTTCCTTAAGTTTATGGATTTATGCATTAAAATTGCTATTGATATCTTTATAAAAGTGCCAACTAAATTGTTTTCTAAAATTTTCTTAAAATTACGGAATAGTTGAAATCTAGCTTAAGACATTTCGAACTTGAGTTGTCCAGTTAAAGTGAATACTTATAATTGTAACACCTTCCAGGTGAAAAGAGAAAAAAATATTTTTAAAAACTTGAAAATTGAAAAGATTTTTAATTAAAAAATTAAATTAAAAATTAAAATAAATTTAATTACAAAATTTATATCCAAACTTAAAAAAAGATAATAGATATTTGTATCATTATTTTCATATTGTTTTATTATTTTATTATTATTTATTCCTTATATTTCCACATTAATAATTCATGGTTTTTTTTGGGGGGGGGGGGTTCACCATCCCTTGAGAAATCCCGGCCGGTGGGATCTCTCTCTCTCTGGCTCTTTTCCGTTGCCATTGTCCGATAAATTTAAAAAAATAGAAAATTAGTTAAAATTTTGAAGTTTCTTCTAGAATCTTCCGGATCTTTCTCTGAAAAATAGTTAGGGTCAGGGTTTTATTTTACTTTTTTAACTAGAAAAAGCTATGTCTGGTCTCCATCGATCTTCGAGTGCGCCATTGAAGAACGATCTTCCTCCTCAACGATCTTTGCAGGTTTCAGTCGTCTGTTTGTTTCCTGAGAATTTGGTGTTTAAATTCCAGTGTTTTGGATTGACCAATTGAAGAAGCGTAGTGTTTAGACCCAAATGATGTTGA
This sequence comes from Adansonia rubrostipa, assembly GCA_038381775.1. NCBI lineage: Eukaryota > Viridiplantae > Streptophyta > Magnoliopsida > Malvales > Malvaceae > Adansonia > Adansonia rubrostipa. The sequence continues at coordinate 12,868 of JBBYHM010317909.1, forward strand.
GATCATGAGTAGGTATTGCTAGGCCACACATCATTCAGTTGTGATATATATATATATATATATATATATATATATATATTATATTTAAATATTTTGAGATTGATGATGATGTGTTTTGAAGATTGTTAGTGAATGAGATTAATGATGTGGTGTGGGGATTATTGTGTAGATTAAAGCTTTTAGTGGGGACTGGGGAGTTGTTTATTGTATTGCTACCAGGCCTGCCTGATCAATATGGAGTTATGGAGGTTTGACCTGTAATATTAGTTCTATATATTGTCCCTGTACGTGGGATTTTAATCAATTGAATAAGGATAACAAAGTTGGTTCTTGGCCCTCAAGAAAAAGTGCCCGCGGCAACTTGTTCAGCAAAAGGGATCTTCCCTTTAACTTCTACATCTATTTATTAAAGTTTTTAAGATTTATTTATTATTTTATTTCATGTAAAAAATTCTATAGTTATAATAATTGGTTAATAAAGAAAAATATTAAATAGATAAATATTGAACAATATATTAGAAATTTAAATGTTAAACACTATTAAAATATTCGTAAAAATAATTTTTATTTTTTATTTTTTATTTTATTATCACTTAACCAAACACATATTTATCATTTGATTTTAATCTTATTATTATAATAAATAATTTTTTATTTCAATTACATTAAAAATCAATGAAACTGAGATGCTACGTCGCGATTGCATGCAAAAAATGCAAAAAAGAAAAGAAAAATGTTCTTTAAATGATAACAATAACAACTTAGTACCAATAATTTTTGTTTTAAATAGCAGAAATACCAAAATATTTTGTTTATTTTTTAAATTTAGTTAATAAAACTAAACATAGAATATTTTATTAATAGATAAAAATATTATCTGTTTTGCTTTAAGATTTCCTTTCTTCAATCTTTTGACCACTACCGTAGTAGAATTACGTGACCTTTCTTTGGTCTTTATGCCACGGTAGATTTTTTTTAAGGAAAAAAAAATTTTAAATTCCAACTTCCTCCCTGTGTATGGATATAGTAAGTTCAGACCAGCTGGCATAAAACTTTCTTTTCTATCATCAAATCATCTGCTTCCATCCATTTCTGTCTCCTCCTACAGCTAAAGAGACATCAAAACTTAAACCAAATTTTAGTTTTTTGGATGAACAATCCTCAAACACTCTTCTAGTTCATGATCTCTAAACCAACATCATTAAAACAACCCTTTTTTTTTTCCTTCTTTTTGTATTCATCATCATCGCTCTGGCAATGCAGCCTTTTTCTCACTAAGAGAAAGGTATAATCTTTTTCACCAACATTCACCAAGAACCCATTTTGATATTGTAATATTTTAAGTATTTAATTATAATAATAATACCCCCCACAAAATTTCATTCCAGATGAATGTTCTAATCTCTTCCCAAAGTCTTTCTTCCTTTGTGCCTTCACCACCTTTAGCTTTTTCTCTTTCCTTTTTTTTTTTTTTTCCCTTTGTCTTCCTACCCTATCTCCGCCCATCTTAGACATAACCTTTTCAAAAAAGACACTTTTTGTTAGAAGAGAAGACATCCTAAAATAAAACATGTGAATGGAAGTCGAATGGGTAAACCACTTAAGGTCGGAGGTTGGAAAGGGAGAATTTCTTCTTCTTTTTTTTTTTCTTTCTCCATTCATTAGGCGAAATTTATACTCTTTTTCTTTTCATTTCAAAAACCCATTTTGACATTGTTGAGTAGGATAATAATTATGCATGTTCATGCACTATCTGTATGCATTTTAAAAGAATTGACAAATACCCAAAGCACATACTTATAAAAAAGTTTATATAAAATTAATTTTATATATGGGAATTTGTCAATAAACTCTAGCTTTTATTTAAGCTAACGTTTGATTTTTGTTAATTAAAAGTTTAAATTTACAATTTGCAAATAAGAAAGCATTTTGTGCAGGGGAACTAGGTAAATACGTTAGAGAATAATTCTAGATGCACTTGAAAGGAAGCTTTCCCTTTGTAAATATATGGGACATTCTGTACGTGCCTCGTTTCATTCTTTTTTCTGTTTGTTCGTAGGTTGCAATTCCAACGCCTGAATTAATGGTGTTTGCTTTCGGTTTTGTTCGTCATTGTTGTTTGGGATATTACTGTTTTTTTCTTTTTTATTTTTTAATTGGTTGTTTATTTTTATTAGATTTTAATATCACATGTATTATATGTGATTTTACGCATTTAATTTTTTTTAATTTATTTTAAATATATATAATATGTATTAACTAAAATTTACATTAAAATATAGAATTTATTTTTTGTGAAAATTAGATTGAATGATTATAAAAATTTTATTATTATAATATTAATGAAAAATTAATTATAAAGATAAAAAATTTAATATAAATTTTAAGTCTTATATATTTGTATAAATAAATTAATTTATCTTTTTTTAGCGAAAATTTAAAACTTTTAAGATGAAGTTATGTATAATTTTTTATTTATTATTAAATACAAAGTATTTTAATGAAATTAAACTTTTTACTTATACATAAATTTTAATAATAAAAATATAAGTAATGGCAAGTTAAAAATATAAAAAATTATAATAACTATTTTGATCAATTCAAAAGGTTTTTCACATTCATATTTTTTATTTATATTATAGATTAATTGATTTTTTGTACAAGATCTCGCGGAAAAAAATATGCAAATAATACTATAAAATATTTAAATATTATTATATATTTATTTGTAATTTGGTGTTATATTGGATATGTTTGAGAATGCAACCATAACTTTAAATTTTTGAGATTGTATTTGACAGATTGTCGGTACATAAATATTAATCCATATATAGTTATTGATTCATGCTTTCACATTTTATTATTAAATAAATAAATAATTTTATAAATTCTTAAAAGTAAAGATAATAATTATATTTTTAATAATGTAATATAATATATTATTAATGTATAAATTTATATATTAATAATATATTAAATATAAATATTAAATTTATGTGATTTAATGATTTAGATTGAGTATATTTTCCTTCCGCGATCCCCCACCCACAGCTGCGGCCACCTGCCCACCACCCAAGCACGTAACATTATGAGTTGAGATTTTTCTATTATTTTTTTATTTATTATTATTTAATATAATTTTATAAATATAAATATAAATAATATTAATAAATATATTAAAAATAAATAATAAATAAAATATCAACTTTAAATTTATAATAAAAATACATTTTTAAATCATCACAGATATTCAAAATAAATAAATAAATAAATGTATATACACCCAATGTCAAAAATCTTTTAGCTTTGTCCTTTTGACGAAATCTCTGGCCAGCCGGAAGCGTTGATTTGACGCTAAAGTGTTATTGGCATAGCACTATTCACCGTCGTTTGAGCCATCACGTTAACATCAATTAAGCTAATAAAAGATACTGTTAACTATCAAAAGAAAAAGACAAGAGTATATTTATGTATATACCCATTCAAATCACACATCAAATTCTCATTTTAGTTCCCGGGGTGAGCAAAGATTTATTGTTTAGTCTCTCTCTCTCTCTCTCTCTCTCTCTCTCTGCATTCCAATATCCGACTGAGCAAGCTTCCTACTTCATCAGGTACTTGGAAGATTATCCTATATGTGTCGCTTTTTACTTTCTAAATCGAGAACAATTCTTCTTCTTCTTCTAGTTTTACATTCATCTGGATATATATATATATATTATGTTTCAGTTTTAAAACTTTTGCAACTTTCAATACGAAATCGCCATTAGTCCTGCATTTAGTGGAACTCATGAACTCATGTTTTAATGCAAAATTTTTTGTTTTAATCCTTCTTTCTAGTTTTTAATACAGAAAATTTTAAATTAAATTAATTATTTTTTAAACGTTACATTGGTCCTTTTTTCTTTCTCCCCTGTTTCTGGGTCTCTCTCACCGGCAACCGCGTACATCTTTCGACATTTTTTCCTTCCTTTTCCCATAAATATGTCATGGAAAATTTTTCTTGCTTTAGTTTTCTTACTTTTTTTCCTCGAAAATCGAAGATCAAACGGTTGAAGAAATATCTGCAAGCTAGTCATAAAGCAACAAGGGATGATATTAAGAAGGAAGTATTCTTTTGTTTCAAACTAATTTAAGCTCCACTTTTCCTTTTCCTTTTTCTTTTTTTTTTTTTTTGGTGTTTTCTTTCTAGTTCATAATTAAGCATCTCAAAAAGAAAAGATTTGTTGAGAGATCAGTTCTTGACGATGTTCAGCATAAAGATTTTGATACTATCAAAGGCCTTATGCCGAACTCCGGCCGACTTTTATTATTTTTTGATTATTCAAACTAATTTTGCATGCGCCAATAAACAAGTTTGAAGTCTAAAATCAGCTTCTTCATTAATTCCGCTTTCTCGGATTTCTTAGAATTTGATTTTACTTTCTTAATTTTCAATTATTAAAACTCAAAATTTTGCACCTCTTTTGTTGCAGCCCGGACTTGGATTGGCCTTGGTTTTCTCAGCAGTATGAAGAAGGCTTACATATTGAAAGCAATTTTGGCTATCGCTTTGCCTTTGCTGCTGCTGGTACTGCAACCAGTAAAAGCAGCTGGCAAAACACCAACACTGAACTATGGCATAATTAGTAAGAATAATAATGCTCCTCCGTCTATTTCGACGCATCCTCCACCTGTTAATGACCACCCCACAAGGGGTTGCAACACCCAAAACCTTTGTCGCCATTTTACTCTGAGTGTTGAAAACCCCAGGTAGGTGAAAAACTCAAAATCCATTAAAGTTGATTGATTTCTCATTCATTCCCCTGATGTTGGAATGTTGATACAGTGGTACTCGAGTTGAGGCTTTTGCTATGGTTGAGATGGGAGCACCTTTTAACCGAAGCGAGCCAGGTACCGAAGCAATAGCTGCTGGTATTGCTGCATGGTATTTGAACAAAACTAAGACTTATAGTAATGCATATGGTCGATTAAGCGTTTCAATGGATCCAACTGCGGGTGCTGGTTCTGCGCAAATGTTACAGCTAGAGGTATACATCTCTCTGCCCTCCCATGGATGACTAATTTGTAAATCTCATGCATACAGTAATTTGAGCATATAATGCTCTCCAGTTTTTAACAATACTTTTAACAATTTTCTGTTTCGGTTTCCCATTTTTTTTATTTTCATCACCATTCGATGAACATAAATATGAAGTCATCACCTTGTAATGCAAGTGGGCACTTATCTCCTATGAAGTTAAAATAGCTTTCAAGTCCTTACTCTTGCTATTGTTAACTTTTATCATCATCGATATATAGTTGGTACTTATTCTGCAAATCTGTGTAAACTCTTAAGAAGGAAGGCTTTTGTTTATACTTTTAGAATTGATATTTACCTTCCTTTTTTTTTTCTTTTTTCTCAGTTCTGGGTACTCTTCTCTGCTTTTTTCTATATTGCGTAATATATGTGTTTTTTCTTTTGGCATGAGTAATTGTGAAATAAATTTCTTTTAATTATATTGAGATTTTGACAATCTGAGTTTGCAGGCTGTTTCTCGAGCCATTGCTCGTGCGGGACTGGATGTTCAATATAGGTGCGAATGTCCATATTCGAACCTCTTGTGTCTTTATTCTTTTTAAGAAACTTTGTAACAACTGTGAGGTCAAGGCTTGAGTCATTAATACATGTATATATACATCTATAATATATATAAAATTACAATTGCGGATAATTTTTTGAACAGTAGAAAGATAAGTTAATTTGATGTAAAGTCCCATTTTGCAGGTCTGCATCAATGTCTACCGAAGATGTGGCTTCTTTACCTCCGGCTGATGGGTGCATTACAATCACAGGTAATTTTCATAAACATGTTCTTCTGTTAACAATCGTCTAGTATTTTAAGACTGCATTTGACTGAATGAACTGAGGTTGATCCTTTTGTTTACATTAGAATATATACATATATACTTCAAAAGATATAATTTTTGATGAATTAATAAACTCTTATTTTGTGAACAGTTGATGATTATAACCTGGTGGAGTTGAAGTTCTTCGCTCATGTGCAAAGCCTTGGGGAAGCTGATATTATACACATCTTGGAATATGCCAAAACTATGTTACAGACCATTCAAAACTAAAAAGAAAAAAGAAAAGAACAACCTCCTAAATAAACATTATAGTGTTTTTGTAATATTTCTGTTGAGGGATGCCTATCACTTATTGGTTGGATTTTCTGGCTTTGATTTGCGGAAGAATTTATATTATGATATATTAATAATTTATATTATATATATTTTGAAATATTTATATATTTATGGTATTCTATGTTTTAATTTTTTTTTTCATATTCATATAATTATATTTAATATTACTAAATTTACCTTTTCCTATCAATTATTCCCAGCATCTAAGTATTTTATTCAATAGTAACTTTTTCGATTATTTGTAACCTCTTTATTTATCCTAAATTGGAGCTTTTTTATACTAAAAAAAAAAAAATCAGCAATTGGTTGATCTTGGTTACTGGAGAACTCTTTCACATCAATTTCTCCGTAAAAATCAATGAAACTTTTCCCAATCTATACAATCGGAATGATGAAAGTTGGGAGAAGACGCCGAAAGGGGGATTTTTTTTCTAAGGAAAAAAAAAAAAAAAAGGACAAGCCAACAATATCACTACTCTTGTAACAAATCAAAGTGTCCAAAATTTTTTAACAAGATATACTATTAAAAATATAATTTTTAATATATAAAAAGTAAAAATTTTGAAGGAGTTAAGTCGGTCATGCGCAGCACATGTCAACTACCATTACAATTTTATTATTATTATTATTATTATTTTATTATTATTATTTGTCGAGCTTATCTTTAATTAGAAGCATTTACGGACAAATTACAGTAAAAAAATTTTTATTTTTTTTATTTATGTTTGAATTGAGTCAAAATTTAAAATTTAAATTACGATTCATATATTAATAAAATTTAAAAAATTATTTTTATATTAATATTTATATATTTTTATAATTAAATTTAAATTAAAAATATATTTTATTATTAAATAATAATTTAAATTAAATTAAACCTGAGTAAATGAATATTGATGAAAAGTATATCCTTTTTGGTCTGAGATCCTTCTATGTTCGATAGGACTTGACCTGTGCAATTTGTAAATTCTAGCTGATCCTTACCTTTAGAGTTGCAAACACATAAAAACATATTTAATTATTTATTGTAAAAAAAAAGTTTAATTTAAAATTGAAAAAATAATGGTAACCCACCATCAGTCGGAGGCACAAGAATATTTCAATTTACATTTCTCTTTTCAACAAAAACGAGTTGGTTACTTGGCCCCTCAAAAGCGATGCTCACAGCGATTCGTTGATATGCATAAAATATTTAATATATAATATAAATTATTTAATATTTAATATACGATATGAATAAATATTTTAAAACATATATAATATAAATTATTTATATATAAAATATATAAAAATGACATAAAATTATGAAATCTTCTTGCCGGATGCATTTGATTGTATCTGACGCAATTAAAAATTGATTGGCCATTCAATTTGTAAGTGAGGGTTCATCTAGATGGTTCAATGAATGGAAGTTAAGTTTAATATGAAAATAAATTTATATAGTTTTAGAATAATTGGTTAATAAATTAAAATCTTTACTAAAAATAATAAATATAGAACTCTGCACTTTAATCTAACAAAAACATCACTATTGCCAATTCTTTAAAAATCTTTATTGCATATCAAAATTTTAAATTTTACGATTTATAAAATATTTTTTGAATAATTTAATAATAAAATTAACATCGAAAACTAATTCAACCATCAATTTGGTTTGATTTAATCAAGCTTTACTTGATCTATCAAAAGATAATTTAATATATCTAATTGTATCGAATACATATATGATTTTTAATTTAATTGATTCAATTGATTGATTTGATTTTTTTTAATAAATAATTGAGTTAGGCTAATGATGTAGTGTGTGGATCGCTATGTTTGAGATTAAAACTTAGCTGGGATTGTTAAACGTATTACGACCAAGCTTGCCTGATGAGTTTGAAGTATGAAGTTACGGAAGTTCGAGATGTGGGATTAATCAATTAAGCAAGTGTGAGGCGTAGGCTCAAGAATCTTCAGATGTTAGATCATGCTAGGTATCATCCACCCAATTGTATCAAACACTTAGGGATTTTTTTTCCCCAATTGACGATCCTTTGAATTGTGGTAGCACATTAAAGAAAATTGATTGTTTATTATGATGTAGGTCAAAGGTTTTTTTTTAAAAAAAAAAAATTTAGCGGTTTTCAAAAGAATTAGATTCTTCTTTGATCCGAAAAAAATATTTTTCTTTGATTAGCCTTGGTATTTCAATTAATTTTGATGCTCGAGAAATTATAGCCGATTGATCCTTCGTTCATCTTCTAAATTGATGAAATTAAATTTTGACGTCATATCAAGATTCATTCTAAATTAAGTCATTTCATATACAAAAATACTCACGTTACTTAATTATTAATGTTTTTTTATTAATTTTATAAATTTTAAATATTTTGATCACTTAATTTTTTTTAAAGAAAATAATTAAATGATGTGAAATCGTCAATTTATTGTCAAATGTCACATAATATCATTATATTATATATTGTTTTCATCTGAAATTATTTAATTTGGTTAATCGAATTAAAATTTTAGCAGTTTTGGTTTTTCAATTGCTTGAAAGCATCAAAGAACTGGAATTGTTCTTTTATGCCAGGTGGCTTCAAAATTCTGTGGCGGGGAGGTAGGGCTGAAGTGAAACACGGAGAATAAGTTTTGAATATATATATACTTTTTATAACAAGGAGATGGTGGTGAGAATGTAGAATTTAGATGCCTTCCACATTCGCTTTATCATAATGATCAATCACAATTTCAGATTTTTTTTTATTATTTTCATAATTATGAGGAGTAGAACAATCTTTTGTTTAAAATTATTTGGTAATTTTATTTGTTTATATTTACCAAGATTAAATAAAGCAATTTTATTCTTTTCTAGTTAAAGTTAATTAATACAAAAGAAGGTAAAAAGAAAATATATAAATAACATCATTTTATTAAAAATAAAATTAATTGTATTTATTTTTAAAATTTTTTTATAAAATGACATATTTGATTTTTTTGTACAAAGATGATAGTAATTTGATGGTAAAAAAAAAAACATATATTAAGATTTAAATCTTAAACCTGTTATATATCAACTTTAACGAGTAAATATAAATTTTTTTATTATTTATGAAATAAATTTACAATATGATTCACTTATTCTCTTTATCAAACGACATTTTCTTTCTTTGCAATTTTTTTTTTTTAGGTTTATTCTCATAATTTGAGCAAATAATCCATGTAAAAGAAAGAAGAAATAGTAAATTTGAAAATTGGTTACTAAAAAAAAAAAAAATTGTTTACTGAATGTGGAAAACATTCGGCTTGCTTGGTTGAGATTAGTCTGTCTATCGTCTCTTGTCGCGATCCCACCGACTTTCCGACATGCATATAAAATTGTAAATGACGATAAAAGGGGATATATTGTTCTCTTCTTTAGGAAATTAGTCGTATAATTGCAATTAAACACATTAGTTCTAATCCAATACGAATGTAATAATGTAAAAAGTAATTAAAAATATTATATAAAATAATAAAATATAAATAAATATGCATGAATATATTATAATATATATAAAATAAATTATTAATAAATCAAAATTTATATTAATATAAAATTATAAACTCTAATATAAAAACTATTTTTTTGAATAAATTGGTGTTATTTTGCTTTCAAAACTAAAATAAAACACGTATAATAAATAAATATATACCATAAGCTTTTAATAAATTAAAAAGTAAGAATTATAAACGCATAAAAGAAATCATATTTACTTATTTATCATAAGATATTATTATCAAAGTGTAAAAATTATAAACCCCACCAACCATCACATGGGGAACGACAATAATTCAATCAAACTACTTTGTCCATCAAAAGCAAGTTGGTTACTTTGTCTCAAAGAATTTGAAAAAAAAAAAAATAGAAGTACATTGAAATTATTCACTTTGTCTGTCGATCTCACACTACTTTTTGGAGCTCTCGAAGGTTTTACAAAAAAGGTTCCTCACTCTTTTATTTGTTCATTTTGCTAAGCATCAGTGGCTCGGTCTTTGATTCCTTTCTCTTTCCTACCTGCTACTCGCCTTTGGCTCAGGGTTTTTTACGATACATTTTATTCATTAGAATGAAATAAAATTATAATAAAATAGTTATTTTATTAGAATGAAATAGAACAAGAATGAGATAAAATAATTTTACGCGATGATTTAGTTAAACGAAATAAAACAATACGTTATTTCAATTCTTTTTGTAGAGATTTAAATCCTTTAAATCAATGTCTTGTTTTGCTCACGGTCGAAATAGCTATTCAGTAGAAGGCTCGATATTACTATTTAGTAATTTCTTGAGATAAGCTTATAATAAACTATTTCACGAAATAATCATTCTGTAGATCAAATAATCGTATTATTATAGTACGCTAAAATATAGCTATGATAAAATTCATATTATAATAAATTAAACATATGGTCAGAGCTTAGAATATCGAATCTCACTTTACTTTTTTTTCTTTGAATAACGTTTTTATAAATTTTATTCCCTTTTCGCTTTATTTACATATTATATGATGTTTAAAAATCAATGTTATTATATATTATATTATTAAAATATTATTTTATATTATTTTATAATTAAATTTAAATAAAAATATAATTTTTATAATTAAATAATAACTAAAATCAATCTAAATTTATAAACACACCCTTTCAAATGAAAAAAAAAAAAAAAGTGCTTTACTCCATTGCTTACTTGGCTTGGAAAGGTGAATTCAATTTTCCAATTAAGGGCAGGGAGTGACTTAGGGACAGCTTTCAAGTACTGTTATAGATTTATTGACTGCATGGTCGACGCATTTAATGCATCCAGTGCGATTGTCCTTTCACGTTCCGCTTGGAGGGTGGATGGTTTCAACGAACAAATAAAAATAGCTTAAAATGCGGGCCTGCTTTCTTTTGTATCCAATTCTAAAACGGAATTTGGCACTTCAACCGCTAAACAAGAAAGGGTCCAAAAATTTTTCAAATATATTTATCGTCTAGTTTAAAGAAAAGAAAATTAAATCGGTAATTCAATTAATTAAATTATTAATTTTTAATTCAATCAATTTGATTATTTTTTAATATTAAATAATAATAATTTTAAAAATTAAAAATTTTAAAAATAAAAAATATATAAATAACTAAGAATATAAAAATAAATCCTCAAAATTCTAAAAATAAAAATTCAATTTTATCTATTTTTTATTTTTGATTTTTTTTATAAAAGTTCTAAACAATCCGACAAAGATTTGATTTTTAATATCTTATTAACCCGTCAAACCAACCGATTCTTGACTCAAGTAGCTGAGCTGGTCCATTTTTCATCAACGGTCCATTTCAAAGTTACGTACAAAAAGAAATATTCACGTGACAAAAGAATATGACCATAATGCAAAGATAAAAATATTTTAAAATTTATATAATATAATATAATATGTCAAATTTTATAATAATATAAAATATTATATAATTATAATATAATAAAATAGCTAAAGATGCATGCTGTCGGATATTATTTTTACAAGAATCTATTTACGTGCAACTAGGGATGAGTATTCGATCGGTAAAAAAAATTTCAAATCGAATTAACCGACTTAGCTAAAGGAATTGACTGATATTTTTAACCACAATCGAATTAACTGAAACGACTAAATTTTGGTTGGCTTGATCGATTAGTTCGGTCAAATCGATTTATTGGGTCTTGAGCTAATGGTTGTATATTTTGGTTGGGAATAGATTTAATTGGGCTATTAATATATATAAATATATAATTATTAAATATTAAATGTTAAAAGTTTGGTTAATTCGATTAATAATTTTACTAACCGATAATCGATCGAATTAACTAAATAAACTTTCATAACCATCGAATCGAATTAATCAAATTTCATCGATTAAGTCGATTTAAACCGACTTATACTCACCTTCACGTGTAATGGTCGAAAAAAGATGTTTAAAAAAAAAAAGATTGAGAAGCTTAAAACCATGTTTCATTCAAGGAAAGATTGAGTTAGCGTACTCAAAAGCCAACCTCCACACTCTAGGGACTAGACTTGGCTAGGGAAAGAATTTTTCTTTTCTTTCGAAAAGGAATTATACCATAGCAATAAAATAAAACACGTGGTAGAAAATCGTAGAATTTATATAGAGTAAAATAATAGGTTGCTTTTGAAAAATAAATTAATTTTTTTAATTTAAAAATAATATCATATTATGTAATAAAAATATATGTGTAATAAAATATCGCTGGATATTTAGTTTTAATTGGAAATGCATATAATTATTTATAATTTTATATTTTATATTTTATATTTTTTAAATATATATTATGTTAAATTTTATACATAATATGTGAATTTAAATTTTATAATTTATATCACAGGTCAAATCTATATCTAAACAGTTAAATTCAGAGTTAGCAAGCAATTTGCTGATTTCGTTAATCCTTCTTCACAGTTGCGGGGTCTCCCACCTATCATCTCGCCTAGTATATAACGAAAAAGATAATTATATCATATATCAATGATAAATATAAAAAATTGTATAAATAATATTTATAAAATGACATATGTTTTATTTATTTTTATTAAATATATGTCACTCATAAATTTTCTTTATTAAAATTTGTTTTACTATATATATATAATTATCGACTTTTTTTTTCATTTTTTTATATCTCAGATGTAGATTTTCCATCTATATTATTATAAAATAAAATATTTATTTAAATTTAATTATAAAAATATATAAATATTTATATAAAATTATTTTTTAAAATTTTTTATTAATATTTAAATAATAATATCAGCTTAGACCAAGTTAAGTCCTACACAAGTTTAGACAAAAAATTTTAGAACTTTTCATATAGTGGATTGATTCTATCCAATCATTTATACTGTTATTTGAAAATATAAAATTATATGTATTTTTTAAATTTTAAAATTTTTTAATTATATAGCTAAAAAACTGTATATTAAAAAAAATTAGGGAGCTTGCCTTAATGTTTAAAAAAAAAAATTTTTTTAAGTATAATGTACGAAAACCGCCTTCGATGAGGCGGCTTTCTTACGTGTAAAATTGTTTTTTTTTTAATACTTACGGTTGGAGGTCGTTTTTATTGAGGGCAGCTTCCCTATGTGCTTTTTTTTTTTTTTTAATTACATAAAGAGAAGCTGTCATTCTGGTATATACTTTTTTTTTTTAAATTTTAATTTTAATTTTTTAAGAATAAATATATTTTAGTAAATAATTTTAAAAGGCAAATAACAATAATGATGCTAAATTGGTGCGTATAAAAAAGCCAGTAGATATCTGTTTCAGTCTTGTGGTTTCAAGTGCTTATTCTTATATATATA
>JBBYHM010318564.1:0-26388 GCA_038381775.1 Adansonia rubrostipa
GATAATTTTCTTTAAGCTAAGTCTTAGGTAGTCATCGGGATGCTTTCATGCCAAAGATATACATTTTGGATAGGTTCACCTTTTTATAATCTTCTTCATGTCCTTTACAATTGTCAGGATACTTTCACATCAAAGGTACTGCCCAAGGGCATTTTGTTAATTTCCCTCGAGTCGAGTCTTAGGAAGTCATTAGGATGCTTTTATGCCAAAGATGTACATTTACAATAGGTTCACCTTTTTTTAATCTTTTTCATGTCCTTTAAGGTTACCAGGATACTTTCATGTCGAAGGTATACCCCATGGGCATTTTGGTAATTTCCTTTGAGTCGAGTCCTAGGTAGTCATCAGGATGCTTTTATGCCAAATATGTACATTTAGGATAGGTTTGCCTTTCTATGATCCTTTTCCTGTCCTTTAGGGTCGCTATGATACTTTCACATAGAAGGTACACCTCCAGGGTATTTTGATAATTTTTCTAAAATCGAGTCTTAGGTAGTCATCGAGATGCTTCTATGCCAAAGATGTACGTTTAGGGTAAGTTCACCTTTTTATAATCCTTTTCATATCCTTTAGGGTTGCTGGGATACTTTCAAGTCGAAGGTATAGCCCAAGGGGATTTTGGTAATTTTGCATTAGGAACAAGTCCTATGTGATTACTAAAATAGTTTCATGTCAAAGGTACACATTAGGAATAGCTTCATCATTTTAGATTGTTATCGAGTTTTAAATGTTCTATAAATATTTTTAATAAAATATAAAAAAAATTTTGAAAATTAAGGCAATGTCTCCAAGTTAAAATAATACGTAGAATTTATCCCAAAAGATGAAAGAGGTTCTACAGATTGTTTTAATATCAAGATATCCTTTTCAAAATAGAAATCGTGATTTTTATAAATTTCAAAGAAAATAAGAAAACCTTTCACATTCCTTTGGCCCTCTACTAGGGTGCGAAAAATATTTTAAATTTTAAAACCTTTTGTGTTCCTCTAGTTTTTCGTTGGGATACAAAAAAGAATTATAAAAAGCTTTCGTGTTCCATTGGTCCTCAAATAGAGTGTATAAGAGATTTTGATTTTCAAAATTTTAAAAACCCATTTTTTGTAACGCAAAATAATAAATCTGTTTTATAAATTATTATTTTGAGAATTTACAATTAAATGCCATATGTTGAAATTGAATAAAATTAAAATTCAAGTAAACATATAATTAGTAAGGTATCGATTTTCGGGCATCACGAGAGGGTTGATCCTTACTTGTGATTGTAATTGGCTCTCGAACCCTTTATATGATCTCTACTATGATCGTGAACCTCGGAGTTAGTATTTTAGGGTTTCGTAACCCTCAAAATATGAACTCCAATAGGTGACTAATCTCACCTAGCCTAAATAGATTGGTGGTGACTCCAAATAAATAGTCATTTCGTAATGACTATTTAGGTTTAAGTCAAGTGAGCGATTCATCTCGATCACCCAATCCCTCAAAATAAGAAAATGTTGATAATAATATGGCCTATCGAAACAAGAAAATATAAAATAGTGATATATCAACAAACACATAAGTGAAGTCCATTTGAGTCGGGCTTGGTAAAGATTCATATCCGAGCCATGTTGGGATAGTTATTTGCATGTACATCATGTATGTTCTATGTGACCCTACTTAGGTGCTGTATTGCACAAACTATATAGTCAATGCTTTCCTGCTTAATGTCATGAGTATTTCGAGGGCCTATAGCGGTATTGACATTTAATTTTTCCTGTGCCTTTCCTTAATAGTCTAAAAATATCCAAGACTAAAAACTGAGTAGCTACTCAGTGAGGGTAGACTTCTCAAGATGTACTAGATGTTTTCAAGACTTCATCAGTCATGCCTAAATGACAGCATGTAAGTAACAAAAAAATCATTATTTTAAGGGTCGTAGAGAACAATTCTTGGATAAAAAGACAAAGATTAAGGCAAAATAATTGGCTTTTAACTTTAATCTTCTGAAATTTTGAAATTTATTTCTGCGAATGTTATCATAGTCAAATTTCTCTTTTTTAGGAATCTTTTAAGAATTTTTTGTAAAATTTAAAAAGCTGACCCTCGGATATTTTTATCGATGCCTATGTGGTTTTTATGCTATACTCACCCTAAAAAATAAAAAATATTCAAAGAAAAATTCATATTAGTATTTTATACAGCAAGGTATCAAGTTGTTAAATTTATTTATTAAATTTGAATTTCTCATAATACCATAAGTATCATGCTCATGAAATTTTTCCCTATGAAATATTTCGAATTTTAGATTTTTATCTATATTATTTTTTAAAATTAATATTTTAACTAATTTGTTGAATTTAATTCATTTTTATAAAATTTGAACAAAATTTTGGAATTTTCTCACTTTTAATATACGTTATTTTCTACTCCGTAAATTTTTTTGGTGAGATTTTTTTATGTTTTTAATTTTTAAAATTCTTCAAATATTACCATTAGATTCATATTAAATCAATTTTTTGAAAATTTAATTTATTTTTTGAGTTTTCTTTTTTTTTTCCAAATAACAATTTTCTTTCAAAAAGGTTTTGGCTCATAATTTGAAATTTTTAATTACCTTTTTCTTGCACGTAAAACTTTTAAAAATTCATTTTGAAATTTTTATGTTAATTTCATTTTTAATCAGCCAAATTTAATTTTTTTATTTCATATGCCTTAAAACTCTTTAAGTTTGTTAATGGGTCCGATAAGTCCACAAACCATCCAAGAAGACTAATGAGCCCATTTTTGTTTTAATTAAATTTGTCTTTTAGCATGAATCTAATGCATTAGTCATCAGCTAGGGCTTAGACTCCATGATGATGATAAGCTTTAAAAAAATCTTGATCAAGAATACTATATAAAATGAATTAGAAAGGTTAAAGTGTAATAAATTAAAAATCATATATTTAAATAATAAAATTTTATCTGATAATATCCAACTAATAATTTGATCAAATAGTAGGCCCAATTGAAAATTTATAAAAAAATTAGGCCTAAATGAATTAATAAGAAAATAAATAAATTGGCTTTGTTGGAAAATTAATTTGGGCCCAAAATATTCAAATAGGCTTGCTAAAAAAATTCCATATGAGTATATTAGGCTTGATAAAAAAAATGGACTTGAAAAATCTTAATGGGTTTATTAAGAATGAAATAAGTTTATCGGGCCTAATAGTAAAATTTACAAGCTTTTGGCCCATTAAAGAAATTTGACTAAAAATAAAATAATTTTCCTATAAAAATTCCAATGTTGAATTATAATAAAAATTTTTGAAAAGTCTTATGTGTAAGAAAAAGATAATTAAAACTTCTAAACTCGTAAAATTTTACAAGAGAAACCTTTAAAAAGAAAAATTGATTTTTAAAAAATACAAAACTCATAAAATAAACTAAAATTTAAAACTAAATTAATATGTATTTAATAAAAATATTCGAAGGATTTTAAAAATTTTAAACTTGGAAAATCCTACAAAAAAATTACAGAGTCAAAAACTATGTATTTTGAAACGAAAAAATTTTAAAAATAAATCCAGCTTGAGAAAAACGAGTTGAATTTAATACCTTGTTTAGAATATTTATTTAAAAATAATAATAAAGATGAAAACTTGGATTTTGGAACAAGTTTCATTGAAAAAATTTTGCAAGTAGGAATTTGCAATGTAGTGAAAAATTCAAAATTAATTATTAATTCTAACAACTGGATACCTCGTGGCATAAAATACCAGCATAGATTTTTTTTTTGAATTTTTTGAATTTTTAGAATGCATATTAGCATACATACTACACAAACATGGATAAAAGTATACGATGGTCAACTTCCTTAATTTTTAACTTAGAAAGTTCCTAAAAATGGAAAACTTAATCATGATATGATCCGTGAGAATAAATTTTAAAATTTCAAAAGAATAGAATTAAAAGCTAATTTTTTACCTTTATGTTCCCTTTTTATCCGAGATTCATTCTCTATGACCTTAAAACCACACCTTTTCAATGATGTACACATGAAGCCATTTAGGCATGACTAAATAAGTTACAAAAAAGGCCAAGTTCACCTAGCAGAAGTCAACCTTTATTAGAGTGACCGTTAAATTCTCAGTCTCAGATAATTAAGGCTACCAAAAAAAAGGCTAAATGAAGTTATGCGTATACAGCTACCCCTCTTTGCTCATTGTTGAGCATTAGGAATAGAGAAAAAACCAAATAGATACAATTTCTTTTGGGCGGGAAGATTTTGAAAAACAAACTGAACTTATTAAAAAGGAATAAAATATCAAAAGGTGAAACCTGGGTTAAGGTGGGTGGTAGACTATGCTGAAACCAAAGTCTAAAAGAGGTAGGTGGGACGAAACCATATGAAACAACCTTAATGGACAAGGCAAAACCTTATTCGAAAAGGGGTTGGCTGGGATGAAACCATATGAACCAACTAAGGTGACTAGGGTGGAACCTATGTCGAAAAAGGGTTGGCCAGGAAAAAACCATATGAACCAACTAAGGGTGACCATGGCAAAACCTAAGTCGAAAAAGGGTTGGTCGAGATGAAACCATACAAACCTACTAAGGTTGACTAGGATAAAACCTTAATTGTAAAAGAATTGGCTGAGGCAAAACCATACGAACCAACTTTAGTGACCAAGGTGGAACTTGAGTCAAAAAAGGGTTAGATGAGATGAAACCATATGAACTAACTTTGGTGAACAAGGCGAAACCTAAATCAAGAAAGAGTTGGCCAAGATGAAACCATACGAACTAACTAAGGGTGACCAGGGCAAAAAATATGTAAAAAAAAGGTTGGTCAAAAGGAAACCAAATAAACCAACTAAGGGAGACCAGGGCAAAACCTGAGTCAAAAAGTGGTTGGTCGAGATGAAACCATACAAACCAACTAAGGGTGACCAAGATGAAGCCTAAGTTGAAATAAGGTTGGTCAGGATGAAACCATATGAAATGACTTTGGTGACTAGGGCAGAACCTAAGTTAAAAAGGGGGTGGTCGAGACGAAACCATACGAACTAACCAAAGGTGACCATAGTTTGAAAAGGGGTTGACTAGGATGAACCATATGAACCAACTAAGGGTGACCACAGTAGAACCTAAGTCAAAAAGCGGTTGACCTAGACAAAACCATACAACTCAACTAAAGGTGACCACAATGAAACCTAAGTTGAAAAGAGATTAGTCAAAATGAAACCATATGAACCAACTAAGGGTGACTAAGGTGAAACCTGAGTCAAAAAGGGGTTGGTCGGGATGAAATCATACAATTTAACTATGGGTGACTAGGGCAAACCTGAGTTATAAAAGGGTTGGCTAGGATAAAACCATAAAAACCAACTTTGTTGAATAGTGCAGAACCTAAGTCAAAAAGGGTTGGTCAAGATTAAATAATATGAACCAATTAAGGGTGAACAAGGCGAAACCTAAGTAAAGGGTGGCTAGGACAAAACCATACGAACCAACTAAGAGTGACCAAGTCAAAACCTAAGTCGTAAAAGAGCTGGCCAGGAAGAAACCATACAAACCAACTTTGATGACCACAGCAAAACCTGAGTCGAAAAGGGGTTGGTTGAGATGAAACCATACGAACTAACTAATGTTGACTAGGGTGAAACCTAAGTCGAAAAGGGTTGATTGGGACAAAACCATAGGAATCAACAATGGGTGACCAGGGCAAAACTTAAGTCTAAAAAGAGTTGACCAGGATGAAACCACACGAGTCAACTTAGGTAGACCAGGGTGAAACCTAAGTCTAAAAGAGTGGACCAAGATAAAACCATACAAGTCAACTTAGGTAGAGACAATGTTTGATATTCGATTGATTTGAAGAGATGCAAAACTTACTTTTCAATTTTAAGGAAGTTAGCATAGTGAATGACTGTTACTTTTATCTAGTATCATGCTAAACTTTTAGTCTGCAAACTATTGAATGTAATGCATGTGAAATGTATAACGCATTTTCATGATTATATTTTTTATTTATGATTTTCGTCATTATCCATGTTGGACAATCTCTGATCAACCTATTTTAGAATTGGAGGGATTTTAGAAAATATAACAAAGATTTCTTTTCATTTGGTGAAATGGGTCTAAGCTTCTACCTAGAGCCGAAGGCATCTTCAGAAAATGTTATAGATATTTCTTTTCTTTTGGTAGAGGGAGCCAGAGCCTAAACTTGAAGTTATAGGCTTCCTCTTATACTTGGAGTTAAAGGTTTGAATCCTTAAAGGGCTATCTTATGTTTGCCTTATGTAATCCTTCTACTAATCTTGACTTCAGGAATCTCAGATTTGTTTTATTTTTCTTGAAAAGTCATCAAATAATGAATTAGTGCAGTTAGATAAAAATCATATTTCACTGCTTGAAACACATTTCCATTAAGATTATGTAAAGTATCACAATTCATCTAAATTCCAAATTTTCAAAATGAGATAACCTTCTCATTCTAATCTAGGAAAAATCTATTTGATCAAAAGCTATGGAAATTTCATAATGATTTCAACCATGAATTTTCCAATATCAAGGATAATGGATATGCCATCTTCATCTGTCAAGGCTTTTTACGGTTGATGATCACCATTTGAGACATTATTGAATGAAATGAAGGAATAAATCATTTCATTTAATGGCACAAATGGGGTGGCATTACAAAAAATTTTATCTTTAAGAAATTGGTATAATAAAGTTGAAGTTTATCAAGACCAAGTTGTCACAACATGGTCGGGATACGAATCCTGACTAGCTCGACTTAAAATGGCAAATGTAACTCTTATTCCTATATATATATCTATATATCATTATTTTTCTTTCAATTTAGGGGTCATATTGTTATTTTTTCTTATTATTATTATTTTATTTTATTTTATTTGTTTAGGAACTAAGTTGTCGAGATGAATCACTTACTTCACTTAACTCTAAATAGTCATTATGAAATAACTATTTATTTTAGAGTCGCCATCAATTTTTTTTGGCTAAATGAGATTGGTCACTTATCGAAGTTCGCATTTTAATGGTTGCAAAACCCTTAAAAATAAACTTCAAGGACTATTAAAACACCAAAAATCACATGAAAGAGTCCGGGAGTCAGTTATAATCACAAGTAAGGATTGACTTTTTCGTGATGCCTAAAAATAAGTATCTTATTAATCATGTGTTAACTTAAATGTCGATCTCCATTTAATTTCAATATTCGATATTTAATTATAATTCCCATACTTAAAAATAAAATCTTAGAAAACAAATTCATTATTCGATGAGAAATTTTGGTTTTTAATATTTTTGAAAATCAAAATATTTTTTGCATCCCATCGGAGGACTAGCGAAACACAAAAGTTTTCTTTTAACCATTCTCTTTTGCACCTCTTCGGAAGACCACAGGAACATGAAAGGTTTTAAAAATTAAAATATCTTTTGCACATAGCTGAAGGGCCAAAGGAATGTGAAAGGTTTTAATTTTTTCTAAATTTATAAAAACCTAAACTTTCACTTTGGAAAAGATAAGTCGTTAAAGTAATTCATAGAACCCTTACCATATTGTGGAGAAACTCTACTTATTATGTTAACTTAGAGATATTGCCTTAATTTTTTTAAAAGATATTCGACTTTATTAAAAATATTAATAAATATCTTAAGAGCCAAAAACGGTCTAACATGAAGAACCTATCCCTAATGTGTACTTTCGACATAAAAGTATCCCATTAATCACAGAGGACTAGGTTCTAATGCAAAATTACAAAAATGCCTTTGAGGTATACCTTTGACGTGAAAGTATCCTGGTGACCTTAAAGGACTTGAAAAATGATCGTAAAAGGGTGAACCTATCCTAAATATACACATTTGGCATAAAAGCATCTCGATGACTACATCAGACTTAGTTCTAGAAAAATTAACAAAATACCTCTAAGGTATACATTCGACATGAAAGTATCTAGTACCCTAAAGGTAAAAAAAATGATCATAGAAAGGTGAACCAATCCTAAAGATACACCTTTGGCATAAAAGTCTCCTAGTAATTATATCAAACTAGTTCTAAAAAATTACCAAAATATCCTTAAAGTATACAGTCGACATGAAAGTACCACTATACCTTAATGGACACTAGAGTGATAAGAAATAATCATTTCACCCTAAATGTGGTAATTAAAATATTAAAACTGACTTAAATTGCAAAAAATTACAATTAAGCCTTTAAACTTTTTAAAATTGCATTTTGTACCCTAACGAAAAAAACAAAAGAATAAGAAAAGTTTTAATATTTTTTGGAGGGCCAAAATGATGTTAGAAATATTTTAAAATGACCAAACTACCTCTACATGAATGATTTTTCCTAATGAACTCAACACTTTTCCCCTTTTCAATTTAATCCCTACATAATAGGAAATCATAAATTAACACCAAACATATCATGAAAAATCACAAAAACCACACCAAAATCATGAGAATATTTCAGCCAAACACCTATGGCCTTCAAGCCACTTTTTAGATTTTCGCAAATTAGTCCCCAAACATTTTAAATTACAAAAAAAGTCCTCAAAATGTTAAAAATGCCTAAAATATGTTTAAAAATGCATGAAACACTCCTCACATGGTACTAGAGGCTCTCGGCCAAACATAGATAGCTTAAAAAATTGACCTTATAATATTATAAAATAACCTCAAAAACATGAAATCTTCACTAGCAAACCACCCATATGATTTGGCCAAGATGGAAAAACATCCTTCTAAGGCTATAAAATTTTTGGTAAAATTGTTTTTTAGTCCTTAAAAATTTCAAATACATCAAAATAGCCAAAATCATCACAAAACTAAGCATAAAAACATCATCAAAAATCCTCATTAGATTTGGCTAAAGCACATATGTCACCAAAACAAACTTTTTTCATCATGGAATTTCATAAATAATATCATAAATACATAATCAAGTCTTTACCCAGCTTGAAAATACATGAAATCACTAATACTTCAACATTAATCAACATGAACATGACATGATAAATATTGCAAAATATATATTCAAGAACATAATATCATTTCCACTACTAAACACAAATTATTACAATGAAAATCAACACAAATACAATAAAATCGAATATATCAAGAAAATCCATGAACTTTGATTATTGTTTTCATGCTTGGCCTTTCTACATGGAATGAATGCCATGAGCTCAAGCAATCATAAAGCTCACTAAAAGGAAGAAAAATGATGGAGAATGAAGAAAATAAGTAAAAATTACAAGATTTCCATATGAAACTACCTTGAAAACCTTGAAAACTTGAAAATTCTTCAGAAAAATGGCAAAGTTTGGCTATGGAAACCATTGATCTTTTTTGAAAGCTTTCTCCCCTTGAAAATAAGGGGAGGATTCGGCCAAGAAGGTTTAGGAACCATCTTGGCTGAATGGCCATCTCTTTCTTTTATTCTTTATTAACTTTTTTTTCATTTCTTTTTAACTTTGATAAGATTTTAATTAGTAATCTTTCTCTTTATGCATATTGCATCATGTAGGCATCATCAAGCCTTAGAAAGTTTGGGAAGATATTTATATAATATATAAAATTATACCATAAAAATAATTAAAAGGATTAAATTGTAAAAACTAAATATTATGTATTTGAAATAAAATTTCATATGATCAATTTAGTTTAATCTAATAACAAAATCAATTTTAATGTTCAAGAAAAAAATTAAAATTCCAAATTCGTAAAATTTCATGAGAAAAACCCTTACCAAAAAAATTTGTTATATGTAAAAAAATACAAAACTCATAAAATAAAATGAATTCTCAAAAACGGATTTAATATGAATTTAAAAATAATATTTGAAAAATTTTTTAAATTATAAACTCAAAAAATTCTTACCGAAAAATTTATAGAGTAAAAAACTTCCTATCTTGGAAATTAAAATTTCCAAAAATATGTTTAGATTTTATAAAAATGAATTAAATTCAACAAATTAATCAAAATATTAATTTATAAAACAAAGATGAAAGTCTGAAATCCAAAATAATTTTTATTAGAAAAAATTTCACGAGCATAACACTCGTAGTATTGTGAAAATTCAAATTTAATGAATAAATTTAACAACTTGACACCTTGTGGTATAAAATGCTAATATGGATTTTTCCTTTAGTAATTCTAATTTTTTGGGGTAAGTTTTGGAAAAAATACTGCATATGTATCAGTAAAAATATACGACGGTCAACTTTTCAAATTTTACGAAAATCATGAAAAATTCCTAAAAATTAAAATTTTGACCATAATATTATTTACAGAAATAGATTTTGACATTTCAAAAGAATAAAGTTAAAAACCAATTTTTTGATGTTAATACTACATAAGTATCAATGAAAATATACAACAGTTGACTTCTAAAATTTCACAAAAAGGTCTCAAAAATTATAGAAAAATAGAAAATTTGACCATGATATCATCTGCAAACATAAATTTTGAAATTTTAAAAGCATAATTATAAAACTAATTTTTTTCTTGATATTCACTTTTTTATCCAAGATCAGCCCTCGAAACAACATTTTTTCTATCATATACATGTGCGACCATTTAAACAAGACTAAAATGACCTTGAAAATATCTAGTACTCTTGAGGAATGTTTACCCTCATTAGAACAATTGCCTAATTCTTGTTCTCGGATTTTTTGGATTGTCAAGAAAGAGGGCCCGAACAAAATCAAATGTCAACATAAGCTCGGATGGATGTTTCTTTCACGGCAGCTCCTTAAAAGGCAAACAATAAGTTATAACATCCTTTTAATCTTCAAATACAATAACCTGATGAGCATTAAACTAATGTTGATAAACACTAAGCCTTAAGAGGTTAATTCGAAAGGTCTTTGGCAAGCATTAATTTTTAAGGTAAGGTACAAAAGTTTTAAAAGGTTATTTTGAAAGGAATCAGTGTTTGGGCATTTAACTCAACCTTTTTTTTATGTGAAATTTCCAGAGTTTTCATATTATTTCTAGATTAACAAGGAAGGGTTTTTTTTCTTTGGTGGCTATTTTGGTCAGTTTAGGAACAATTCTAAAGCGTTTATGTTGTTCTAGATTGCCCTTTATAGGTTTTTACTCTAGAACTTCATTTTTTTTAATTAATTGTCTCATCATATTCTCGAGGACTCAAAAATCATCCAAAAAGGATGAATTTGAAAGGGCTTTCTAGGATTGGTCGAATAGCTCAAATAGCTATGTCTGATCAAAATGGACTTCTATAAGTACGTAATGTAGGTCATGGTTCTTGGCTTAGAAAGAAAAGATAGATAAGCCCAAATCAAGTGTTTAAAGGTAATTAAATCAAGGATCATTTTCTTTTAGAAGGGGTTCAACCTAGCAAGTCTTTTAAGATGAACAAATCTTCATTTCTTTGTCATTTTTTGCTTTTTTATTTTTTTTCCTTCTCTTTATTTCTTTCTTCATGGTGTTTTCTTCATTCTTCATTCTAAAAGAATTTGAAAAATTTTCTTTATTCTTTAATTTGAATATTTGAACTTGAAATTTGAATTTTCTTCAGTCTTTATAATTTGCCTCTTCTAGTCTTGCACCTTTGCTTCTCTTGCCCCTTAGTATGGAGGGTGATTCTTGATTAGGTTCAAAGAAATAATAAATCATCAGGCTTAAAAAGGATGACAAAGGGAATAATTTTCTATATTTGTGAAAAGATAGAGAAAGATGGCCATTTGTCATTTCAGACAAATCCATTTGAATAGGCAAATATTTCGCTAAGAAAAAGGGTTGTTTTCTTGTTAATATCATTCCGAATACCTCAATAACATGATGTTGCACTCAATTTTAAAGGCTTAAGGTCTACCCCTCAGCATTTGTAGCTTCATAGCTACCAATGGATCATGGTTGTGGTTGAGCTTTTGAGAGAGAAAATTGAATTGGCATAGAAAAGCATCTTAGATTTCACATCTTATGTATTAGGCATTGGATTGAAAACATTTTATCCTAAAAGAAAAAGTGCTTTTGGCTCATATTTGTTTTCATTCTTCCTAAATTAAAGATTTGGAAAAATGTCATGGAAGTTGTGATAACTTTATAAAAGGATTAACCCACCCCTTTTAAGCACCTTCGACATAGAAGTATCTCGATGATCATAAAGACTCGATTGTAGGGTAAATTATTAAAATGTCCTTAGGGTGTACCCTTAACATAAAAGTATCCTGTTAACACTAAAGTACTTGATAATGATATGGAATGACAATTTTACCCTAAATGGGTAAATTATATGACAAAATGACCTAAAATACAAAAATTGCTAATAGTCCCTAAATTTGCATTTCAACCCTAAAAAGGCTAAAAATGCTAGAAATATTCCTAAATGACCAAATACCCTAAATGGGTGATTTGCTATGAGAAAAGACCTTTTTAACCATACAAATGCAAGGTTTTCTTAATAGTCTCTAAGCTTTTCTAACTTTACAAAATAGTCTCTATATGAAATAAACATTACAAAACAACATTTAACACACCAAAATTAACATGGAAAACATGTCAAACATCATCAAAAGTGTTTGGCCAAACACCCTTGGGCTTGGAACATTTATTGCAAACAAGTCTTTAAAATTTTTAAAATTCCAAAAGACCCCTAATGGATAAAAAATGTTTAGTACGTATTTAGTCATGTTAAAAATGCCTGAAACACATCCCCAAGGATACATGATGCATTCGGCCAACCATGATAAGCTTTGAAACAATTTTTTTTTCATTTTTGCAAATTAGACCTTGGACTTTCCATAATTATAAAATAGCCTAAAAATTAGAAAAAAAAACTTCATAAATAAATGCATATATGGTTCAGCCAACCTGGGAAAGACTTTTCCAAGGCCTTGACATTTTTGGTAAAATTATATTTAGGTCTCTGCAAGTTTTAAAAATGACAAAATAGTCTAAAATATCAAAAAAACAAAACAATAAATAAATCCCATCATAGGCCATCATCATATTCAGCCTGCCCTTAAAAACAACCAAAAACAATTTTTTCTTCATTTATTTTCATTAATATCAACATAAATATATGCCATAGTTTCAAATATACAAGAAATCATAAAAAATAATGAACATATCAACATATTTCATTAACAATCAACATGAAAATTCCAAGGAAAATAGCACAAAATTATACGCAACATCACAACATTATTTCCACAACAAATATATATTTTCATAATGAGAATTAAGCTATTACTAACAAAAATCAAATTAAATATTTACTTTGCTCATGGCCTTCATACTTGGCCTTTCAACATGGATGAAAGCCCATGAGCATAAATATGATTTTGGCTCACAAAAAGAAAGAAAATTGAATGAAGTGAACAAAAACCAAGACTTTTACGGGAGAAATTACCTTAAAAAGTTTAAAAACTTAGTAAATTTTGGTTTTTTTTAGTGATTTTTGCTCATGGAAGCATTAGCCTGATATTTAAACATCCTTCCTTTATTTATAAGTAGGACCTTTGACCAAAGGGTGAAAAAAATCCCCTTGGCCAAATTGACCTTTAATTTCTTTTTTTTTTTTTTTATTATATTTTTTGATAATTTTTAAATTTTTATAGTTTTTCTTTTGCTTTCTGGTAAGATTTAATTAATGAATTTTTGTCCTTTTGTGTGACTTAACATGTTTAGTTTCCTAGCCTAATATTAGACTTTATTATTATTTAGATAATAATAAACTTATAATAAAATTCAATCTCGATTAAATTAGTTCTTGTATAATTGAATTATCAAATCCTAAAATTAAAATAAATATACATAAATTATCGAAAATGTATGACTAAATAAAATTATAACTGTAAATTTTATGAAAAAATGAAAAAAATCAAAGCAAAAAAAAAAAAAACTAAGTTGTAAAAAATTAGAAGTTATAAATTGACAAATTTAATTATAAATTTAATCATGTAAAATGCCCAATTAAAGATCCATATAAAAAATTTTGGATCCAAAAGAATTCATAAAAATTTTGGAAAGAAAGAAAAAAATTATTAGGCTTTATTGTAAAATAAAAATTGGCCTAATTGAGCCATTATAAAAAGTTAATGGGCTTGTCAGAATAAATTGGTCTTCTTGGGATTGTAGAAAAACGACATGGGCTTGGTAAAAAAAATAAAAAAATGGGCTTGGGAA
Source organism: Adansonia rubrostipa (assembly GCA_038381775.1). Taxonomy (NCBI): domain Eukaryota; kingdom Viridiplantae; phylum Streptophyta; class Magnoliopsida; order Malvales; family Malvaceae; genus Adansonia; species Adansonia rubrostipa. Next base: position 14,149 of record JBBYHM010318564.1, read on the forward strand.
GCTTGTTGGGCTAGTTGGAAATTTGATGGGCTTATTTGGCCCTTTAGGAAAATTAATGGGTTTTAAAGCCCATGAAATAGAAAAAATATATTTCGGCCTATTAAAAAGTAAAATTAATAAAGTTTCCAAATAAAAAGTCAAAATACATTTTTGAAAAATTTTATGTGCAAGAAAAAGGCTATTAAAAATTCCAATCCTATAAAATTTTATGAGTAAAATCTTTGTGAAAGAAAATTGATATTTAATAAAAATGAATTAGAATTTTGAAAAGCTACATTCAAGTTATTTTATTCAAATATGTGAAATATTTAAAATTCTAAACTCTAAAAGATTTTACACAAAAAATTATAAATAAGAAAAAGTTCATATTTTAGAACTAGAAAAATTCCAAAAATATGTTCAAATTTATAAAAATGAATTAAATTTAATACATTACTCAAAATATTAAATTATAAAAATATTAAAGTTGAAAATCTGAAAACCATAACAAATTTTACCAAAAAAATTAGCTAGTATGACGCTTACAATACTATAAAATATTTAAATTTAATCCAATAAATTTGACAACTTGACATATTGTGGCATAAAATATCAATACGGTTTTTTCTTGAATATTGTTGAATTTTTGGGGTGAGTATTGGCATAAATACTACAAATGTATCAATAAAAATATATGATATTTAACTCCCAAAATTTCACAAAAAAATCTGGAAAAATCCCTAAAAATGGAAAATTTGATCGTAGCACTATTTGAAAAAACAAATTTCAAAATTTTAAAAGAATAAATTTAAATACTAATTTTTACCTTAATATTCATTTTTATCTCAGATTTATTCTCTACAACCCTCGAAATGGTGATTTTTCTATCATGTGGACAATGGTCACTTGGGCATGACTAAATGGGTCTTGAAAATACCCAGTTCTCTTAGAGAAGATCGACCCCACCAGGGTGATTTCTTAATTATTAATCTTGAATATTTTAGTATTACTAGAAAAGGACTGACAAAATTAGGTATCTACAGTTGCCTCTCTTTGGCCATTACTGAGGATCAGGAACAGGGCAAAGACTAAATAGACACGATTTTGTTTAAGCCATGATAAGCCATTCTACAGAAAAGTTTTTTTTTTTTTACTTTTTTTTGGCCAATTGCATTGGCTTTACCTAACCAACTACATTGGACTTTCACATTTTAATGCCAATTTCAACTAGGCCGAGGCCATCAACTACACTTGGGCTTTCAAAATTCTAGTGTTAATTTCGATAGGGGCAAGAACATTAGCTATTCTTAAGCTCTTTTTCATTTTGGTGCCAATTTCACTAGGACGGAACCATCAACTACACTTGTGCTTTTTTTTTAAATTTTGGTGCCAATTTCTATAGAGGCGAACAATAAACTCTCTTGGGCCTTTGAATTTTAGTGCCAAGTTTGACTAGGTCGATGCTAATATCTACTTTTGGGCTTTTTCATTATTTTGGTGCCAATTTTATAGGGACGAAACCATTAACTACTCTAGGGCTTTTATGTAGGCTAACCTCATTAGTTTTCTACCAAATGAAAAGAACCTCGAAAAACTCCACTGATTCTTCTACTTAATCAAATGAAATTGACATAAAGCTTTCTTCAACTACCTTTCATAGATTGAATGAAAAGACTATCTTACTTCATTGATTCCTAACCAAGTAAAGTTGACTTCAAGCCTTCTTACCTACCTTTCACTAGTTCCTAACCAAGTGAAGCTGAATTAAAGCCTTTTTCACCTACCTTTTATAGGATCGAATAAACAGGCCACTTTACTTCACCAATTCCTAACTAAGTCAAGTTGACTTGAAGCTTTCTTCACCTAACTTTAACAGGATCAAATGAAGAGGCCACTTTACTTCACCAGTTCCTAAGCAAGTGAAGTTGAAAAACTTAAATCCTACTTTACTTACCTTTTATAGGATCAAATTAAGAGGACATCTGAATTTGAAATATCATGAAGATCAATGTTGGCAAGGTCTTATCAATTCAAACCTTATTGTTGCCAATTTCCCTTCTTTTTAAAGGCTAGCTATTGAAAGTTTAAACCGTTGAAGGGTAATTTCATGTTTACCCATAAAATCCTTCTTCCACTCTTGACTTAAAAAATCTAATCATTGTTTTGCTTTTCTTAAAAAGTCACCAAATATCGAATTAATATTTATCAATTTAAGGATATAATCTTATTTAAATGAATAAGAGTTAACATTTACTACATGAAGCACATTTTTATTAAAATCATGAAAAGTTTCATAAGTCATCTAAATTCCAGGATTTACGAATGAGCTCGCATTTTCATTCTAACCTGGGAAAGGATATACTTGATCAACAACTATAAGAATTATAAAATAATTTCAACCACAAATTTTCCAATATCAAGGATAATGGATACGCCACCTCCATCCTTTGATGTTAAGGATTCTTGTGATTGATTATCACTATTTTGTATTTCATTGAATGAATGAAGAAATGAATTTAGAGGCACAAATCGGGTAGCACTGCTAGAATTTGTTTTGAAAAAAATTGTAATAACAAGGTGGAGGTTTATCAAGACCACGTTCAGGTGTATATTCCTTTTATGAGAGTTCTTTACAAGGTAGACAGTCAAGTTATAAGATCCCTTTAGTCTTCAAATACAATAACTTGATAGGTGTTAAACTAATGGTAATAAACATCAAGTTTTAAGAGGTTAATTTAGAAGGGTTTTGGTAAACATTAATTTTTAAGGTAGGGTATGAAGGCTCTTAAAGATTATCTTAAAAGAAATCAATATTTAGGCTATTATCTCAACCTTTTGCTGATGTCATGAAATTTCTAGAGGTTTGCAATCATTTTTTAATTAACATGGAAGAGTTCTTTTCCATTGTTGGCTATCTTAATTGATTTAGGAGCAATTCTAAAGCTTTTAAGTTTATTTTAGATTACCCTTTTCAAGTTTTCAACCTAGAACCTTATTCATTTTTCTTTTTTTTCTTGTCTTTTCTTTTCTTTTTCTAATTAATTGCCCTATCGTGTTTTTAAGGACTCAAAACTCATCTAGAAAGATAAATTTTTGAAGCATTTTCTAGGAGTGGCCTGATAGCTTAAATAGCTACGTTTAATCGAAATTGACTTATAAAGGTACGTAATATAGACCATGGTTCATGGTTTAGAATAAAAGGCACATATAAGTCAAATCAAGTGTTTAAGGGTAATTGAATAAAGATCATTTCTTTTGGAAAGAATTCCCATCTGGTATATCTTCAAGATAAAATATGTCTTTATTTCTTCATCTCTTTCTAGCTTTTCATTTTTCTCTTCTTTTTTATTTTTTTATCTTGTTTTTCTTCATTTTTCACTTTGAAGGAACTTAAAATTTGAACTTTTATTGGTCTTCATTTTGAAGGCACTTAGGTTTAAACTTTAATCGATCTTTAACATTTGCCTTATGAAAACTAACTTGTTCTTCTTGTAACTTTAGAATGAAATTTGTCCCTTGAAATTTGAACTTTGATCAATCTTTAAAATTTGTCTTGTAGCAATCGACTTGTTCTCCTTGTAACTTTAGAATGGGGATTGCTCCTTCTGATCTTGAAGCTTTACTTCACCTGCCCCCTAATGTTGAGGGTGATCTTTGATTAAGGTCCTAAGAAAAAATAAATTATCAGACTTGAAGGGCACTACAAATTGGATAAATTTTTCTATATTCTTTAAAGGATAGAGAAAAATGGCCATTTTTCATTTCGAACAAAGCTATTTAAACTGACAAGCATTTTGCTAGGAAAAAGGATGGTTGTTTTTCTGAAATCATTTTGAATACCTCAATAACATGATGTTGTACTTAATTTTTCAAAAAAAAAATTCATAAATGTATCGATATATAGCCTTTGTTTATCGATTCAAGGCCCTTATGTCATCAAAATTCAAAATTTCACTAGTTGTATCGATACAAATGAGGCTCGTATTGATACATTTGCCAGATGTATCGATACATTGGTCAAATGTATTGATACAAGGCTTGGCATTAGTTAAAATTTGATTTTTAGACAAAATGTAAAGATACATAAGTAATTGTATCAATACATCATGGGTATTATCAATACATCTTTCATTGGATTAATACATTTTGGCTTTCTTGCCTAGATATATCAATATATTATGCAACGTATCGATACATCCAGGCAAAATTGCCCAGTTCGTGGCATTTTTCAATTTTTGCACCATTAATCTCAAAATCTGACTTGGCCATGTTTTCAACACCGAAAATCATCAAAATTCATACCAGGCCTCAACATTGGGCTTATGATAGGGTTTAACAAATTTGTAAGGCCCAAAATCACTCAAAATGGGACATTTTCATGGATTGCATGGTTTATTTGGGGGTATTCTTGGTTTTTCTCCATGTTGCAGACCTCTTCAGCCCCCTGCTCCATTACTTTGCATGCTAAAACCAATGAAAAGAAAGACTACTAAGCACTTGGAATTATCCCCTATTACATGAAGGAAAATCCCACAATGCCTTAACTTTTGGCTCACAAACGTTGGCTTAACACACTCCATATAAAGGACCCAATTTTGGCTCAGCAAAAAGACTAACAACAGATTTGGCATACACTCTTCAAACACTCAAAAAATGCACTAAGCACTGTTACGTTGAAAATACTCTTCCATACCCGTAGCTCTCCCTTCTTCCCTAAAAAGACTCTGAAACCCTTTTTTTCCTTCTTTTCATGCTTCAAAACTATCTTCTATTTAAACCATAACCAAAAGCTCATTTTTTTTCATCATTTGCTTGTTAATAATAGCCAAGATAAGTAAAAAAACTGAGCTTAGAGTTGCGACTCCAAGTAAAGCTAAAAGTTCAAAGATTTTTGGTATATTTTCTCTACTTTGCTCCATTTATTTTTTGTTTTTAACATCTGCATCATTTTAATGAGCTATTCATAGTGCCATGACCATTCAAGGACTCTCATTCATTACAGTGGCCTTGGTTGTGGTAGGTTTAGGACCTTGATAATTTTTTTTGATGCTGTAAAGTTGCTTAAGTGACAAAACATGCTTCTCTTACTTTTTGCGATTAAACAGCCCCTCTTCATGCATTTTTGACATGTTCCATTCATCTTCACATACTCACTCATATTGAAATGATCATCCAATTATACTCTATGCATATTCCCTCATTTTTTGTAGGTCACTTGGTCTTATAGATTAAAAATGATGTCTTGAAAATTCTAGCATGCTTTCTTTTGGATAATCATGTTCATATCATCATCTCTGGCATGATTATAGATGTCATTTTTTAGGCTAACATTCTTATGCATGTTATTTGTCATCACCTTGCATTTTGGCCTTTTTTTTCCATGTCAAAATGACATCTTTGTTTATTTAAATGTGCTGTCTATGTTTACCTTTATGTATGTTATATCTTGGTCATAACATTTTTGTAGAAAATGCCTTATTGTTTATTTAAAAAAAATGATTTTTAACTAAGACCCCTAAGTTAGGCCTATGCTACCTCTAATAGATGGAGATTAGCATGGATTTAATGTTTTAACTAAATTGGTCCTCTAATCTTGGAGATAAATCAAGTTTTTCTAGATCTGGATCCATGGTTAAATGAGCTCAAAATGCTGTTTGTCAAAAGAAAAATAATTCTTTTATTTTTTTAAGATGTTAAACCTTGATCGCGCATTTAACACCTTTGTTTATGGCATGGTCAACAGGTTGTCTCATAATTTTAAACTACCCAAGATTTTAGAATGAACTTGCAATGCCTGTGTCACCTTTTTCTTTACGACATGGATGTTCGAATGTCCATAACTCGAGTTTAATCCCGAGTAACTTGAAAAAACATAAATTCCCCTATTCTCATTCTAGGAATTTTGCAGCCCTAATTTGAAATTTTATTTTTGAGCCATAAAACATTTTTCTAGAATTTTTTTCATTTTTTTCCTTAAAAGGCATCGTATTACCTTTTCAGCATTGCTTTGTTTGCCTTGGATCATTCTAGATGAGGGACTTCCAATTTCTCGAATCTTGGCTATCTAAAAACCTTAGAACCTATGAATTGCATTTTGTTTAGGTCATTTTAACCCATTGGATAATTTTTTTGAATTTTTAAAATATTTTTCTTAAAAAGTTCATGAAATTTACTTTCTGAAAATGTATTGTTTGCAATTTAATGATCCTAAAGAAATTCTAGATGATTTTTCAAAGTCCACTATGCTTTTTGCCATGAACATGCTACCAGTGCTAAAACAAAATCCAGCTTCAAAAATTAATTCAACCTAGAAAGTGATTCTCTAGGATCTTTTAAATATTTTTATATTATCCTCATTGAGTTTACCAATGATTCCTTGTTCGCCCCTTAAAGCCTTCAGATGAACCCAGAATAAATTCAGGAATTAAAATTAACCCAATTTCATGAATTGACTTTATCAAGATGTTCGATCTCGAAATGCATCCGATTGACTCCTTATGGAGTTGTATACTACAACTCAGGCCCTTTGAGCTCAAATCAAGGCTAAAACAAAAAGATAATTTTATTCAAATTCTCGATTTCTATTTTCAAAAATACTTTTTTTACCAAAATATTCATTTTCTCTATACATATAAAAAAATTTTCATCAACAGGGATACTCTAATCCTACCTTTTCGAGGGGTACCCCAACCTCGCTTCACTTAAAAATCAAATTTTCGCTCTCCTGGACATCTCCAAGTCTTTTACTAAAAACCTTGAAAAAAAAACATTTATAAAATTTTTACTATTAGGGATACTCCAACCCTACCTTTTCGATGTGATACTCTAATCTTGCTTTTCACTCCAGGAATCTCGATCTTCTCTCTCGGGCCTTCCCGAATCTTTAATCAATACCCTTTTAAACATACCAAAATCTTTACCATTGAGCATACTCCAACCCTGCTTTTCAAACTTCACTCGAAATCCAAACTTCTCTCTCAGACATCCTCGGGTTTTCTAATCAAAACTTTTTTTTATACCTCAAATGACCACTGAATCTAAATGCATCTTAAATTTCCATCACGGTTATTCCTCAATAATCAAAGATAATTACAGGATATATTTCAATCATCCTTTTTTTTCATGCCTTTTTGTGTGTTTATTTTTATGCAATATTATTATATTCTTTTTTGTTTTACTAACACAGTTCCCTTTTTTTATATGCCTTCTGCATTCATGTTTCCAAATTATTTCCCAAAATTGCAAAGCAATGTTCCATGTTGATATTTCTCCAGCGCCTAACACAAAATATCCCAATTTTTAAAATTAAATTCGCAAAATCATTTCCATAAAAAATCCCAATGTTCTCCACACCTCCAGGGTGCATACGTGATTTTAATTTTTTTTTAAAACCCAGGTTTACAATTTTCAAAAAAAATCATGTATTTAAAGGGGATTATATGTAAATAATGATAAAGTAGAGCCAGTTAACTGAAACTAAAGTAAGATATGGTTAATGGGTACCAATTTCGGGTGTCATGGGGGTGTAAATTCTTCCGCATGTATAACCAACTCTAAACCAAACCAACGAGTCTTTAGAGCTTACATATCTTGAAATCAATGTTTCAAGCTTTATAACTCAGAATATTGTTTTCAATAGGCAGTTGATCATGCCTAACAGAAATGATTGGTGGCGACTCTAAACCTTTGGCAACTTCATGGTAGCCATCGAAGACTAGTTAGGCGAGTGATTCGACCAATGATCCTTACCCTCACTATCATCTCATCATGCCTAATCCAAATCCCGATCAAGGGATAACCCAAAGACAGTCTCGACTAATTTTGATTCCTTTTTTTTCAGTCACACTTGTCACCACTTGAGCAATTTGGGTGAATGTTATGCTCGGGTAAAGGCATGTTGTGACAGTGATCATGACCGTTGCAACATAACCCAGATACGAATCCTAACCAGCCCAACTTAAAATAATGGAGGTATCTTTTGTTCCTATATAGATCTATATATTATTATTTTTTATTTTTTTAGGCCCATATCATTATTATTTTTGTCATTCTTTTTTCGTGCCTAGAGACTGAGTCATCGAGATGAATCGCTCACTTGCCTTAACCCTAAATACTCATTACAAAACGATCATTTTTCTGGAGCTACCAACAATCTATTTTGGTTAGGTGAGATTGATCACCTGTCAAAGTTTATATTTTTAGGGTTATGAGACCCATAAAAATAAACTTCGAGATCTGCAATAATGCTAGATATCGCATGAAAGAGTCTGGTAGTTGGTTACAATCATAAGTAAGGATCAACCTTCTCGTGATGCCAAGCAATTGGTACCTTATAAATCATGTGTTAAACATAAATTTTGATTTTTATTCAATTTTAATATTTGATATTTAATAATAATTCCCATATTTAGAAATAAAATTTTATAAAATAAATTTATTATTCTCGATGAGAAAATCGAATTTAATATTTTTAAACATTAAAATATCTTTCGCACCTTTTCAGAAGACCAAAAGAACATGAAAGTCTTCATCATTCTTTTTCGTATCGCATTCGAGCTAGAGGAATACGGAAGGTTTTAAAAAATCAAAATATTTTTTTACCTCGTTGGAGAGCCGGAGGAATACAAAAGTTTTTTTTTAATTCAAAAAATCTTAATTTTCATTTTTTAAAGGATATCTCATTATTAAAATAATTAGTAGAACCTCGCTCATATGCTGCGAGAAATTTCATTACTATTTTAACATCGAAGACATTGCTTTAAATTTTAAAAAGTTTAATTTATTTAAGTAATAATATAAAAATTCCTTAATACCCGATTTAGACAAAAGGTACTAAACACGACTCCAAGGATTCGAGTTTGGTCAATTTAACCCACATGTTCCCTTAAAGTACACTTTCAACATAAAGGTATCCCAGTGACCCTTAAAGACTCAATTCTAAAATAAATTAATGAAATGTCCCTAAGGTATACCTTTGACATATAAGTATCTAGGTACCCTAAAAGATTCTAAAACCTTTTAGGCCAATGAACCTATTCCAACTATACACCTTTGACGTAAAAGTAACCTGGTGATCACATAGGACCAGGTTTTAATATAAATTACTAAAATATCTCTAAGGTCTTCCTTTGACGTAGAAGTATCTGATAAGCCTAAAGAACTCAACAACTCTATAAAAAGATGAACATATCTCTATTATGCACCTTCGACACATAAGCATCCCAATGACCATAAAAGACTCGATTATAGGATAAATTACTAACATGCCCCTAAGGTGTACCTTTGACATAGAAGTATCCTTGCACCTTGAGGATTCGATAACTTCATAGACAAACGAACCTATTCCAAATGTACACCTTTGACCTATAAGTATCTCGATGATCACATGGAACTTGGTTCTAATGTAAATTATTAAAATGTCCCTAAGGTCTACTTTTGACACAAAAGTATCTTGGTAACCTTAAAGAACTCAATAACATTATAAAAAATGATCCTATCCCTATTATAAACCTTCAACATATAAGTATCCCAATGACTATGAAGGACTTGATTCTAAGATAAATTACTAAAATACCCCTAAAGTATACCTTCGACATAAAAGTATCTCGATAACCTTAAGGACTCGATGGTGGTATGCAATGATAATTATACCCTCCATGGGTAACTTGGAAATCAAAAGTGCCTTAAAATGCAAAAATTGCTAATAGGTCTCTAACTTTTTTATATTATATTTTGTACCCTAACAGAAAACCAAAAAAACATAAAAAGTTTTAATATTTTTTACACCCCTCCAGAGGATCAAAGGAATGTTAGAAGTATTTCAAAATGGCCAAAATACCCTAAATAGGTAATTTAATGTGGGAAAATACCATTTTACCCCTAAAATGCTACGATTTGCTATATGATCCATAAATTTTCTAATTTTGCAATTTAATCCCTGCATGGAAAAAGACTTGAAAACATCATCAAACATATGCAAATCAACATGTAAAACTTAGCAAACATCCTCATGATGATTTGGCCAAACATGCTTGGCCTTGAAACAAAATTTTTTATTTTTTGAAACTAGTCCCTACACTTTGTAAAATTACAAATAAGACTCTAAAAAGTTAAAAATGCCTAGAATATGTTTAAAAATGCATGAAACACTCCTTAAAATGTACTAGAAACTTTCAGCCAAGGAAGAATGGCCCTAATAAATTTTTACTTTTTACAATTTAGTCCCTGGACCTTTTAATATTACAAAATAACCTAAAAACATTATCAAACTCCCTATTAGATTTAGCTAAAGCATGGATATTAGCAAAACAAAGTTTTTTCATCATGAAATTTAATAAATAATTCCATAAATACATAAACAAGTCTTTACCAAGCTTGAAAATACATGAAATCACTAATATTTCAACATAAATCAACATGAACATGACATGATAAATATTACAAAACATATATTCATGAAGATAGTATCATTTCTATTAATAAAGACAAATACAATAAAAATCAAATATGTCAACAAAATACATAAACTTTGATCATTATTTTTATGCTTAGCCTTATGAATGAAAATCCATAAGCTCAAGTATTCACCAAGCTCACAAAACTAAAGACTTAAACATAAAATGAATAGAAATAAAAAATTTTACAAGCAAAATTACCTTAAAAAGCTTGAAAACCTAAAGGATTTTTATTTTTTTAGTGATTTTTGTAATCAAATGCTAAAGCACCAAAATGTTAAAACCATCCCCCATTTATAGGGGATAAAAGTCAACCAAGGGCTAAAGAAAAAGCCCTTGGCTGAATCCTCAAGGTTTCAAGGATTTTGTATTTATTATTTTTTTAATTTTTTTAGACTTTGATTTAATTTAAATTAATTATTTTTGTTATTTTATGGATTGCATCATGCATGACATCATAAAACTCTAGCAATATGAAAGAGAAAAAATTTATTTTGAATAACAACAAATAAGATAGACTAAATTATAACAAATAAAAAGTATGTATTCAAAGAATAAAATTTATCAGAACAAATTTAATTACAAATGGGCTCATTGGGCTTTTTGAAAAATTAATAGGCATATCAGGCCTATCAGAAAAATTTATAGGTTCTAAGGCCCATGAAATGGAAAAAATAAATTTTGGCTAATTAAAAATAAAATTAATAAAATTTTCATACAAAAATCCAAAAAGGAATTTTTAAAAAATTCTATATGCAAGAAAAAGACAATTAAAAATTCTAAATTCTTAAAATTTTATGAGCAAAAACCTTTTTGGAAGAAAATTGTCTAGAAAAAATACAAAACTCATAAAATAAATTGAATTTTCAAAAACTAATTTACTATGAATTTAATGAAAATATTTAAACAATTTTAAAAATTATAAATTCAAAAAAAATCCTTCTAAAAAAATTTATAGAGTAGAAAACTTTATATCTTAAAAACAAAAAAATTTTAAAAATGTATTCAAATTTTATAAAAATGAATTTTATCCAGCACAATAATCAAAATATTTATTTATAAAAATAGAAAAAATTAAAACTTGAACTCCAGAACAATTTTTACTAGAAAAATTTCACAAGTATGATACTCGTGGTACTATGAAAAATTCAAATTTAAGTCCCAAAATTAACAAATTGATACCATATGGTAAAAAATGCTAGTACAAATTTTTCCTTCAATATTTTTTATTTTTTGGAGCTCCTATCAATAAAAAACTGCACGGTTATCAATAAAAATATAGGATAGTCAACTTTCTTAATTTTGCAAAAAAATTCTTGAAAAATTCTGTAAAATAAAAAATTTGACCGCAATATCATCCACAAAAATGAATTTCAAAATTTCAAAAGAATAAAGTTAAAAGCTAATTATTTTACCTTGATATTCGTACTTTTTATTCAAGATTTGTTTTCTTCAACCTTTGAAACAACAATAATTTTGTCACGTGCACATGCGATCATTTAGATATGACTAAAAAGATCTTGAAAACATCTAGTCCACCTTAAGATGTCAACCCTCATCAAACAGCCCTTAAATTTTTGATATCGGATATTTTTGGATTGTCATGGAAAGGACCCGGATAAAATTAGATGTCAACAATCACTTCACCTAGCTCTTCTCCTGTCATAAACTTATAAATTTTGTGATTACTTGGCATGTCTTTCACTTAGCATGATGCAGCTTTCGTGTTATGACTTTCTCCTTGAAGGTTATTTGGTTGTTGCACATGCTATTGGAACACGTCTTCTTGTTCTATGATCGCCATGCT
>JBBYHM010318675.1:0-26384 GCA_038381775.1 Adansonia rubrostipa
CGACATATATAAAAATTCTCTCTCCACTCCAAAAAGGAAGTTCAGATATTGATAGGAAATGGGGGTGGAGCTGAACATTCCTATTTCAAATTGATTAAATAGTAAGCCAACCTTCCCATCCTTGGCTAAATTCCCTTTAGTATTGGGCCCAAAAATTTGGCCCAAAAGCTTGGACCAATATCTGGTTTAACATAATATAAGCGTTTATGGGCTTAAATGTTTCCTGAATTTAACTTAATTATTTAAATTCTTTATTTTTTTAAATAAATGATAGTTATTTACTAAATACAATTATCAAATAATTACAAAAATTAACTACATAAATTGGAAACATAATTTAGCTAGCATAAATGCATCCTTATGGATTTTATCATTATAAAATCGCTAATTTAGTTAAAATTATTTTTAACTTAATTTTAATACTATTTAATATTAATTACCAATAATTAATATTACAATAACCTTTCTATGGATAGTAAATAAATTAATGAGATAGAAAATTAGATTTTCAATCAAATCCTAAGTCTAGGTGAAATCCTATTTCAACTAGAACTAGTGTTTATCCACCTTTATACGTTATGTCTTATTTTAGACACTATTAATAAGACTATCTTTTTTTCATTTCTTAATTAGGCAACAAAATCTAGATTTCACAAATCTATTTTTTGTTATATAATTAAACTATTCCATTAAGTCCTCTATTCAGATTACCTTTTATTCAATTAATTCTTACTTAATTAAATCCTAGATTTAATTCAACAAATCTACCTTATTGCATGTGACCTATTAGGTTCCTAACATGTTAGCAATGAATACAATTAATTATAAGCATAGATCAAAAGCAGGATCTACCAACCCATCAAGACCACCCAAATATTGAAGAGTCAATGTGACATTATCCAAACCTTTCAATAACCATCCATCAGTATAGTATAGTCATTTCACCATATACCCCAGATTTAGCATAAGCATGGTTCAATGTCTACTTATGCTTCAATCCATGTTAGATCTTATAGCGCATGGTTAATGATCATGAATCCACAAGGAAAGATTCCTTATAATTCACTATACTCTGGCAATAGACTTTAATCCAATTAACCATAGTTATATTCATTTAGGATATGTCTCCATATTTCACTAAGAGTGGTGAATCCTCTCTAGATCACTCATCCATCCATCAGATGATTTATGTTATACCCAAAACCACCCTACCATAAGCATTCATCTATTGTGAACTTGTTTATGATGGAATCAAAGTATAACACTCCTTATCTGAGATGACCTGCTATCACAAGTCTAAGGAATATTATACATGACTAGCACATGAGAACATATTCAATAGACACTTAAGTGACTTATACCAAATAGAGTTCTCATGTAGGTTATGTTCAATGAACTTGTTTCCATAAAACAAGCAACCTCATGCCATTCTAAGTATCTCATATACTTTAGTATATTATAATGGTTGCTTACTTCTTAAGTAAGAAGACATTACATAAGTTGGTCTTTGAGCATTGCCAATGCCCCATCTTGATAATACAATTGACTAAAAACTATTTTGAAAAACTAGGCTTTGGTGCATAAAAGTCTCATAATTACAACTCATTGCAATTTTTTTACAAAGCCTTTTTAAAGTTCCATGGGCTTAATCCAATCAGTATTTGCATGAGTGTCAATCAGTAACTACCAAGAAGGAAAATCTTTTGTTACTATAGCTAGTAATGTTTATGCAATTAATTGACTATGTATCCCTTGTCTTGGTCCGATTAGTTCAAAGGCATACACTAACACTACCAAACTCTAGTGCAAGTAGACTGTAAAATCGAATCTTTAAGTTTCATGACTAGAGATTATTGATTTCAATAAGGCATCCAATCATACCTAGCCCAAATAATTGGTGGCAACTCCAAATTTTTGGCCACTTCATAGTAACCTCTAAAAGCCAGTCGTACGAGTGATTCGTCTAACGTTCCCTCTATTCCAAGTACGAGAGAGACATCTTCTTTTCACCTTTTTATGCTATAAAATCCTAATCAACAAACACATTTCATTTCCTCTTTAAGTCGATCACATCTTCCCATTATCAAGGGGCATATAGCTACAATAATCAAATCCCTAGTCTAGGTGAAATCATATTTCCACTAAGATGAGTGTTTATCGACCTTTATATAGCATGTCCTAATTTAGACATTATTTTAATAAGACAAAATTATTTTTTATGTCTTAATTAGACAATAAAATCTAGATTTCACAAATCTAATTTTTTTTCTCAAATAAATCTTAATTGAACTATTCAATTGCATCCAAAATTAGCTCATATTTAATCAAGTCATACTTAATTAAATCTCAAATTTAATTCAATAGATCTAACTTATTTTGTGTGACCCATTACATTCCCAACATGTTGGCAATGGACATAACTAATTACACCTATGGATCAAGAATGGGACATAACAAACCATGATGATGACCCAAATCTTGAGGGGTCAATGTGATCTCATCAAAACCTTTTAATGACCACAATGTCAGTTTAGTATGGTCTTTCAACCATATACCTTGGATTTAGCATAAGCATGATGCAATGTCTACTTTATGCTTTAATCCATGTTAGATTTTATGACTTATGGGTAATGATTATGAATCTACAAGGAACAATTCCTCATAATTCATTGTACTTTAGCTAAAGACTTTAATCCAAAAAGCCAAAGTTAAGATCATTTGGGATATGTCTTCAACTTTCACTAGGAGTGGTAAATCCTCTCTTGATCACTTATTTGTCTACCATATGATTCATGCTATACCCAAAACCACTCTACCATAAGCATCCATCTATTGTGACCTATTCGTAATGATCTCTAACATTCCTTATATGAGATGACATGGCATCATAAGTTTATGGACTACTATACACGACTAACACATGAGAACATTTTCTATAAGCACTTAAGTGATTAATTCAAAATGAAGTTCTTATTTAAGCCATGTTTAGTGTACTTGTTTCAAACAAAAAAGCATTCCTATGCCATCCTAAGCATCTTACATACTTTGACTATAAGACTGGTTCTTATTTCTTAAGTAAGAAACCTTAACATGAGTTGGTCTCTGAGCATTGCCAATGCCTCGTCTTGATAATACAATGACCAAGAACATTTTAAACTAGGTTTTGATTTATAAAAATCTCATAATTGTAACAAATTGCAATTCCTTTGCAAGGCTTTGTTACGTTCCAGGACTTCATCCCATTATGTTTTCATGATAGTCAACCATGCCAGTAGCATGAAGGAAAACTCTTTATTACTTTAACTAGCTATGTGTATACAATCAATTAACTATGTATCCTGTGTCCTAATCCGATTGTTCAAAGGCATTCGCCAATAATGTCTTACACTGAGTTTTCAACCATTTCGTAATTCAAAAAGAGTTTTATTAACTGATTTAAGTGGAACTCTATCTAAGACTTAAATTAAAAGTTTCAAGGTTTCACTCCATAAACTTAAGGGAAGATTATTATATCTTAGCATACTTCTTGCTTTGTCCAAAAGCATTTGGCTCTTTTTTTTTTTTTTACTTACACCATTTTGTTGAGGTGTTTGGGCATAATGCATTAGGGTATAATGCCCACTTATTCAAAAATTTTACAAATGGACCTGGCATTTGACCATTTCAATTATCTCCCATAATATTCTCTACTACCATCTAGCCTTATATTCTTTCCTTTTTGTTTCTCAACTTCTACCTTAAATATTCTAAATGCATCTAGCACATTTGATTATTCAGATAAAAAATAAAATACGTGAATCTTGTATGCTCATCAATAAATAAGATGATGTACTTTTGCGTATAAAACCAATAATAGAAGATGGACCTAAATATCTTTAGGTATAATATCTAAAGTTTCAGTGCTTTTTTTAGCTCATTTAGTAAACTTAGTAGTCTACTTTTCCTCAATGAAACCAATTTAAATGTTAAAATTAGTAAAATTAGGAGTTTTGAGGTCCTTATCATTTATTAATCTATTAATTATCTATGTAGAGATATGACACAATCTTTTATGCTATAACCTAGAGGATTTTTCATTTATAGCAAATCTTTTATTACCAAAAATTCCAAGCATAGTTAACAAACTATTCTCATATTTAAGATCCAAATCAACTTTATATAAATGATCATTTAAATGACAAAACCAATAAAAACATCATCCTTTAAAATTTCCATAACATTGCTTTTAAACTTAAGTTCAAAGCCTAATTAGTTAATTTAGAAATGGAAATTATATTTCTAGAAAAGAAATGAACATAAAATGTTTCTTTAATATAAAAAATTAATCCAAATTTTAAAACCTAATAAGTCCCTATTCCTTCCATTTATGGAGCTAATCAATTTTTAAAACATATGCTCCTCTTATTTTCCTATAGTTTCCTTAGATTTAGGAAGCCTTGCACTATAGTGGAATTATAATTTGTTCCACTTAGTCTAGCCATTATGTCTTATGAGTAAAAATAATAAAAAGAGATTTATAACATGCAAAAGAAATGAGTTTACCTTTCTTCTTGAGTCATTTCAAATACTTTAGGCAGTCCTTTTGATGTGTCAAGGTTTTCGCAAAAGAAGCATTTAATACCATTTTTCTTTATTAGTGTCTTTCCTTTCTTTTTAACCTTCAAAACACTTTTGTTTTTCTTATCACCTTTCCTAGCATGAGTCACTATGTAAGCTAAATCTAATTTCTCATTTTTCAACATCTCTTTTTCTTAAATACATATGATTAAGAGAGTTCAATATAAAAGAGAGTTCAATATAAAGCGATAATGGACCATTTTTCTTAAGAGAGTTCTTAAATACATTAATGGACCATTTTTCTTTATGCATGTAATATGATATTCTAAATGGCTTATATTTACTTAGAAGAGAGTTCAATATAAAAGCGATAAGGAATAACTTAGAAAACTTAACATCCAAAGTTCTTAACTAAGCATTAATTTCTCTGATTTCCACAATATGCTCATACACACTATTAGAATTATCATTTTTCATTCCTAAAAACTTTTCATTTGAGTGGCAACTAAAGCTTAATTGAATTTAACAAATTAGTCTTCAACGACTTTCAAATAATCATTAACATAACACAATTTAAAATTAATCTCCAAATGGACTTACTTATATAGGATTTGATGTGCATCATACTTAAGTAGTTAGGTTTCACCTGTTGTACAAACTAATATCTTTTTGCTTAAGTGCTTGATTTATTAAGGATAGGTTTGTCCATCTAAAGCACTAAGTCAAGGTCTTTACACCTAAGATATAGTGTAATTTTCTCCTCTCAAGCAAAAAAATTTTTATCATCAATTAGCATTGGAAATTTAGTAGCCTCATTAATCAAAATGGTAAAAATTACTACAAAATGCAAAACAAAATCATGCAAGGAAATAATACTTTAATTAAATAACTCACTTTATGTTCAAAAGTAAATTCAAACTTCTTACAAGAGGTGAATTATACATATGAATTTATACAACTTTAATGATAAAAAAAATAACTTTAAACATCAAAATTAAATAATTCATACCTATGGGCCTAGAAAAATTTTACCTTGATCCTATATTTTTTTATCCTTAAATCATTTTACAAAATTAATTACCTTCCTTTGAGGCAAAATAATTAATTTCATGGTGTAAGCCTTATGAATGTCATTTACTGTTTGTAGTTATTTTAAAAAATATATTTTTAAATAACTGTTAATTTATCTAAATCAAGTAACTTAAGACTCTATAGTTAATCCATAATGGTTTAGATCCTTAACAATGATATCATAACTTTATACAGTAAAAATTTATGTACAATAATGGAATTTAAACTTCTCATGCTATAACATATTTCAAAATAATGACATAATAAATGCATTCCATGACATGCATTCTTTTAATCACATAAAATATGCACAATATCAAAATCTATTATTTATTTCATTGCATATGGATGTGCACATTAAGATTGTAACTCCAAAAATAATAACATGTAACCATTCACTTTACATGGGTTGAGAGTCGAATTTATTTGGCATTTTATAAAGAGAGTACATATTACCAAAATATTCTTAAAATGTCAAATATTTTACGATGAAATAAATTTATTGAATACTCATGCATAAATATATTTATTATTCATTATACAAAGTTTTACATATTCTAAAATATTCTATAAAAAATAAAACAATCATAAATAAAAAAATAAGAATGTTTTGGAAAACGAAGTTAAAACAATAAGGGATGGCTAGTGTGTAGGATTCAGCTGGGACAAGGGTCTTGCTTTTCTTCTTTCTTAATTGGGTCGAACTTGACTCGCCTAGATCTTTCTTGATTGGTTCAGGTATAATTTGATTTTCAACTTTATTTTTCATGCTGTAAAATAATATTTAATGCAATTAGCAATATATAAACATGATTTCACACAACATTTACGCATCAATTTGTTTAAAAACACGTGAATCTTCATCAAACATTTTAGATTTCTTGGATTTTAATAACTCCTATCAACCCATTTCTAATATGCTATAAATTTATTTTGTTTCAATCGACTTCTTTTAATTTGAAGGTTCAAAAGCACGATTAGGTCAATGCTTTATAAGAATCCTTCTTTTATTTTCATCATAAAAAGAGATTAAACAAGATTAACGTAATTAATTCATGTATAAATTATTCACTAAAAATTCATAGTATATTTATTAAAGACATGTATTGATGCATAAAATCAATCAAAGATAGATTTTGAGATTAATCAAGAACATACTAGATTTTGGTTTCATATTTTTAATCCATTAATTATTATTCATTTGATCTAATGCAAATTCATTCTCTATAAAGTGTAAAAATATATTAATGACACTAACAACAAGAGAAAGGCTTACATCCAACAAAAATTTCCATCGAAAAAAGTGTATATGTCATCGAAAATAAGTTTTTCCAATAGAAAATCCATCGCAATAAATCAAATTGTTGATAATATTTTCATCAGTAATAAAATTCATGTAAAAAAGTTGATTTTAGAAAGAATATTTTTGATGAAATGTGTCAAAAAAAGATGTATTTTTTACTAAGAAATTCCTTTGCAATATATTTTTTTGATGTTATATTTCGTTGGAAAATTTATTCCCTCTAATGTAAAATTTGGTTGGTAACAATTCTTTGCAATGAAATATTCCGTCAAAAATAATGTTTTATCAATAGAAATTCAGTATCTAAAAGTATTTAGAATCGATTTGATAATATAAAATTTTTATCAGAAAAGATAATTAGTATTTTATTTTATTTATTTTATTGCTTTCATTTGTATTTATATATTTAAATGGAATAATTAATTAATAAATATAAAAATGAAATTAACTTTTATTTATTTAAAAGTAAAGTAAATTAAATGAAATGAAATATAAAATAAATAAAATCGTATTGTATAATTGTATCCAAAAATACGAGGAAGTAGGAAGGATGGAACATCACAGCTGCCGATACCAGTCAGTTGCCCAATCAGAAGCCGCTAAATTTTGCTAATGCTAGTCCTATATCTGCGGCATCGTGAAATAAAAACACGACCACTGCTCTTGCGTCTCCTATATATGATGTTACTGACTCTGTTTGATCTGTTATTGCTGCTGCTAATTCTCTTGTCACTACGATATGGTCAGAGTCGCTTACTGGATCTATCTAACAGCATTAGTAAGATTGGAAAAATTCTAGGAGAAGCTCCTTAGGGTGAGCTTGCCCTAAGCTCACTGGGAGCTCATCACGTCAGAAAAAATCAAGCCCTTTCAATCGTCACTCAGTTAGAAGGGTTTTAATTTTTTTAATTAAAATATTTTAAAAGTTAATATTATTAATTTTTGTAATATAATTTTATTATTTCATAAATTATAAAATTTAATTTTTTTACGAATAAAAATATATTTTTATCATAAAATTAATCTTTTATTATTAAAATATACTAATTATTAATATACTTAAATAAATTATTAAAATAAAAAAATAAATTTTTTTCACTTCAAAAATTACTATAAAAATTAATTTTCTACATATATAATATAATTAATAAAAATAATAAATAATTTTGAGAAAATTATAGTTAATTTTTTAAAAATTATTTTTTTATTTATTAAATATATTATATATCTATGAAATTAATATTTTTACTAATTTTGAAAGTCTAAAATTTTTTATATTTTTTATTTTAATAATATATTTGTTAATATTAGCAGTAATTATATTATATTATATCAACAAAAAATTAGTTTTATGATAAAATTTAAATTTTTTATTAGTTTGTAAGGATTATGACTAAGAAGTACAAAAATTATATATAACATTAGGATGAAAGTAATGTTTGTATGTAATTTGTGTTACATGTAATGTATTTGTATAAGGAATCTTTGAAGGTAATATTTGTATATAATTTATTATATACAAACATTACCAGATTACATATAAATATTACAAGTGTACATAAAATATTACCAAAACTATAATATATTTATGTAAAATAAAAAATAAAGTATAATTTTTTAGAAATTATTTTTGTTATTTATTAAATATATTATATATGTATGAAATTAATATTTTTACTAATTTTGGAAGTAAAAAAATTATATTTTTTATTTTAATAATATTTTTGTTCATATTAGTAATAATTATATTATATTAATAAAAATTAATTTTATGATAAAATTTAAATTTTTTATTAGTTGGTAAGAATTACAACTCAAGACTATGAAAATTACACATAAATATTATAATTTACATAAATCATTAAAGTGTAAATGATGTTTGTATGTAATATTTGTTATAGTTAATGTATTTCTGCAAAGAATCTCTGAAGATAATATTTGTATGCAATAAATTACATGTAACTTTTACCAGATTACATGCAAACATTACAATTTTACATAAAATATTACTAAAATTGTAATATATTTATGTAATATATAATATATACGTGTATTGTATAATGATTTATGTAATAGATGATGTATATATGTAATTATAATAAAAATGCATATTACATATTTTATCCCATATGATAATAAACTTATGTAATAGATAATATAAGTTATGTAACTTTTTTATTTCATGTAATACTATTTTCTATTACCTTTACTAAGATATTTATGTAACTTACAAAATTTTTATGTAAATTTAATAAATTTATGTTTTATAATTTTTATTATCTTTTATCATAATTTATGTATTGTATAATATATATGTGTAATTATAAGAAAAATATGTAATACTTATTTATATTACCTATGATAATAAACTTATGTAATACATAAAAGTTTTATGTAAATATAATAAATTTATGTATTACAACTTTTATTATATATTATCATAATTTATGTAAATAAATAATGTATATGTATAATTGTAATAAAAATATGTAATACAAATTTATATTATCACTTATAATAATTTATGTAAATCTATAATATAATTTATGTAATTGTAATATTTATTGATAATTTTATCTTTTTTTTTTAATTATAAAAATTTATGTAACATGTAATGTATTTATGTAATTATAATAATTTTATGTTATATTATATAATAATTTATGTAAAAGAAATTATAACCGGTTGTATAGGTTACAAGTCAAACCTTACCGTAAGCTTATGGTAAGGAGCTTGCCCTAGAAGTCCCCGTAAGATTGTCCATATTAACACACAACATTTGTAGCCCCACAGGTTTTGTTGGCAGTAATACCTGCTAGGAAATGGTAGGATTCGTCGAGCTGTAACTTGCAACATCTGACATTAGCAAACCACTAGCATATGGAAATATGTAGCATGCCTTAGGCCTAGTTCTGAACCCATAAATTTATGTTCGAGTAGTCTGTATGCCTTCAATAGCCTAAGATCAGCTCTGAAGGTTGAAATATAGATTTATTGACATATTGTCCCTATATCTAGCCTATAAAGAAGCATCATAGTTTTTTCCTACAACAATAACTAAAAAAATTATTATGTAGTTAGTTTCAGATATTATGATTAATGAACACATCCATATTAGCACTTTATTAAAAAGAGTATGAAATTGCAAAATAATTGAAATTATAAATATAAAGGATTAATTATGACTTACAATAACATGAGACTTTCCATCCATGTAATCTCCAAAACATTTGTCATGTTTATAAGTCCATGTGAAGACTTCCAAGAATGTTGGCTCACATTATAATTATTGTGACTACAATGAAATAAAATTTACATTTTGGATATTATAGAATATAACAATGAAATTATTATTTAATAAATTTTCCATAAAAAATGGAATAATTACTTATCATCCTCCATTGAGTAACTAGAAAAGGAATAGGCCCACTAGTGTGTTTGTTGATACAACTTTCCTTTTTTGTGTTCCCGTTTGCTGATGCCTTTACGAATTTTGCCTTTTAGGCATCTATGCTCCATAGGTCAATAAGTTGCTTCCATATAGGTACTAGTATCCAGTTGCATTGGTATGCCTTACAGTTCTCAATGCGAGTGGTCTGGAAGAATTTCAAAGCTTGCTGCACTTTGTGTTTAGCATATCCTAGAAACGTTCTTTTCCAATGGCCTCAAATATTCATTAGGCCATAGGTGTTAGTTCTGCAAGCCATTGGCATTTACCTTAAAATGAAACAATACAAATTAATAAATAAGAATTGGATTATTTTTTAAGTAAAATATTAAATCTAACAAACTTGTTCTATATGGAAGTTTACTTCAAATATAATCCACATTTGGTCTTTTATCGTAGCTAGGATCTTCTTCAAAGTCAGCCATAGAGCATTTTAATGCTACATAATTAGAGCAACAAATTAGTCTTCATGATTAGCACTACAAAAGTTCTAAAAGAAAAGGACACCATCATGAGGATGCAATTTATAGAAATTGAAAATTTATCAAGAAAAATGATTCAACTTACTTGTTTCTTAAGATCGTAAGCTGAAACCTATTAGCAAGATCAACTAGTGTCAACAATATCTTTATCCAACCTCTACATCATCTTCTCGATCTAGTGGAAGTACTACCTACATTAGGGTGATGATTAGGGCAAGTACCAGTTGCCTCAGCTTAAATTGTATGTAGAGAGGTATCATTAAGCACTGATCAACCCTTATCCATCTATAACTCTAAGGGATCAAAGGTGAAATAGTGTTTAATGTTTTCCTCCAATGGTAGAGGAGTAACGAATGAAGGAGATGCATCTTGCCTAGCATTGACAAATGTTCTTATCTCTATAGATCCATACCAAAGGGTGGCTATTTGATAGTAGTGAATATACCCCTATGGTTATTGGTGACATATCCTATCCATAACAATAATAAGCAATAAAATTTATTAGTAAGTAAGACATAAATAAATAATAGAAAAATTTATGCAACATAATAATTAATATGAAATAATATATACATAATTAACAAGTAAATGAAAATACACATAATTATATATTATAATACATATAAAAATCTTTAATTAATAAAGTAATTAACTTTTAAACTTTTACTTTCTAATAAACATCATTATCATAGTCATCATAGTCGTCTTCATTTTCATCTTCATCTTCAATATCATTTTTTTTTTTGAAATCTTCTTCTGTAGAAATGTGTTCTTCATCTTCTCATGCCTCATAATTGTCATTATGACTTACTATCACATTATAACTTCTTTAAAATCATATGAAAAGATACCAGTGGAAACATGCATATCCATTTCTTGATAAATCCTATCATTCAAGTCAATTTATATTTCTCGCAGGAGATTGAATGTGAAATCTACTCTTGGATGTTGTTTTGAAGATAGCACACAAATCTTTTCTAGTGCAAGGATAAGAAATGTAATAAACAAGTTGGCAATGATAAGCTAACGTAAAAAGTTCATTACTAGAAAGTATTGACCAACATTTAACTTCCACTAGACCATTAAGTAGAACTACCTATACTCTTTTATTTGTATCCAACCATCTACATTTAAAAAGTATAATTTTATTATCTACCAAATATTCCAACTGTATAATATCTAACAATATTCCATAAAAGTCAAGCTCACAATCATTATAATAGCTCTCTCTCATATTTATTCATGGCTTAATTTTTTCCCCTAATCCACAATATGAAACTTGAAACCGTTGACAAAATAACTAGAATAACACCAAGCCATACATCTTAGACCATGAGACACACCATTTATATGAGAGTCAGCTTCATTAGGTCATTGTTGAGCCTAGCAACAATCATGAAAGTAATAAAAGACAATAAATTAATTATGTATATAAATGTGCACAGTTTAAACTTTTTATTTTTTAATTTACGTAATCCTTAAATCATTTTCTAAAGCTTGATGCTTAAACTTTCTCCAATTCTCTATCAGTAATGCTTGGTGCATCAAGTTTCACTATGTAGACACCTAATTTTGTCTAAGCCCTACCTCTGATAGTCTGATATATCTAAAATTAAGAATTGGATGGCCATCTCAATGGACGTTAACATCTTCTGGGTAGATCCAACATTTTTTTGAACCTATTTGGCTATGTCAAGATGAATGCTTGCATGCTCAGTCGAAAGATTGCAGCTTCAAAGCGTGTAAAGAATGAACCCCAGATAAAAAAAATAACATCAAAGAGGAAAATTTCTTTTAAGATACTTTTTTGTAGAATTTTGATATTTTTTTTAAATATGATATTACGATCAAATCTCTTATTTTTAGGAATTTTTGAAACTTTTTTTCGTAAATTTTAAAATTCAATCAGCATATATTTTTACCAATACCCATGCAAAGTTTATGTTGCTATTCACTCTAAAAAATCCAAAAATGTTTGAAAAGATCCATACTAGCATTTTATATCATGCAATGTCAAGTTGTCGAATTCATTAATTAATTTTGAATTCTCCATGGTACCATAGATTTTTTTATTCACAAAAAATTTTGTCGATAGACTGGTTTTGATTTTTAAATTTAAGGTTTTTAACCGATAAGTATTTTGATAAATATGTTGAGCTTAAATTCTTTTTTAACTTGAGCTTACTTGGAATTTCTTCTATGTATACGAAATTTTTGGTTTTGTAAGTTATTCTTTGTAAAATTTTTTTAGAGTTCAGGATTCTTAATCTTTAAATTAAATATTTTGAAGTTTGTTAATTTGAGATTCAAATTCATTTTTAATTTTTCATTGTTTTCAGATATAGATTTTTCTTTCGTAAATGTTTTTCTCATAAACCTTTTATGAGTTTGAAATTCTTAATTACCTTTTTCTACACAAAAGTTTTTTATTAATTTTTTTTTAGAATCCTACACTTGGGATTTATTTACTGTCACTTATTTTGTGTTCATTCTTATTTTAATTAATGCATGAATATCCCATGTACGAAATTAATGCATGGAATTTTCCACTACCATTTTCTTATGGGAATTAAATTTCAAACACGTGAGATTTTGGAAAACGCTCATAATTTCTGAGCTTGATTTCTTTAATTTCTTTTGTTGTATTTTTCATCTAATTTTTCTTAATTGGATTTTTACATATTGATTTCATTAATTTAATTTTCTTTATAGATTTTAAATTAAAATTCCTACACGATCAAATTTTTTATTGTATTATATCACACGTAGAATTTCATTTCATTTTTCAATACATGAATTTTAATCCAATTTTTATTTTTTACAATTTGGTCATTTCCATTTAATTTATTTCATTTAATTTTTATTTGGAGCTTGTCACCTATTATTTTTTGTAATCCAATTTCCTTTATGGTTGCTCAATTAAGTGCTACATGATTTAATTTTTAATAGAATTTTGTGGCATGTAAAATTTTAATTGAGTCTATGCACACATGAACTATGTTAGTATGTGGCTGTACCCCCAATCACTAGGATGGATGTGCCTGACTTGAAAAGTAGATCCCTTAATTGGGAATTTGAATAGGAGCATGATGTGGTATCATGATTGGAGTAGGGAGACCATCAGATGAATCGCTTGTCCAACTGGTCGTGGATAGCCACCATGAAGTGGCTAAAAACTTGGAGTTGCCACCATTCATTTTAGGCTAAGCGTGACCCGTCACTATTAAAATTGGTATTTTCGAGTTATAAAACTCGAAATATTGATTTTATGGTTTGTACATCTTAGAGTTTATTTAAAAGGGTTTAAAAAGGTGGATTTTAGCCATGAATTATCTCAGTTTCAATTTTCTCAATTTTATATATATAGTCATTATTCACATGTAATCCCCTACTCATGATGCAATTTTAGATATATTAAATTTGAGTTTTTATGGTAATATCATGTCTCTCTATGTAACCCAGGAAAGAAGAGGAACATAGAGGTTCTGATAAAATATTTTTTGGATTAATTTGAAAAAAGATATTTTATGTTAAACACTGAAGGGATACTGACATAGAACATTGCCTTGGATTTATGAAATTTGATTTTTCAAACATGGATCTAAATTATCACTAAGAAAAAAAATGTTAGTAGGCAAAAAAAAGTATAAGAAATAACACATAAAAATAAAAGCACACAAAGCAAGGAAAGAAAGGATGATTAGGATGTACTTCACAATTATCCTCAGTCATTGAGAAATAACTAAAATGACAATTTTGAGACATGTTCGAACTTATTGGTCACAAAAGGCATAAAAACAAAAGTTTTGGTTAAAAAGCTTGGATGACCTAGAAGAGAGAAAATTTTAGATTTTTAAGTAAAGTTTTGAAAAGCAGGTTTAGAGTATCCCCACGAAAAAGTAGGTTGGACTATCCCTTCAAAAAAATAGGGTTAGAGTATCCCTTTGAAAAGCGGGGTTAAAGTATGACATAAAGAAAACTTTGAGTAAGTTTTGGAAATTGGAATGTTGTTGGATATGTTTGGTAAATATGTAAATTTTAAATTAAAACCTGATAATTTAAATAAGAAACAAAATTAACTTTGGAAAGTGTTTGGACTTAACTTTAGCCTTCGGGGATCCGTACTATGACACATAAATCTATTAGAGAATTATTTGAACTCATTTCAAGGCATTCGAATGCATCAAAAAGGTGATTCAGGAAAATTCATTAATTTTGATAAATGATGAAAATAGAGGACAACATCACGCTATCCACCTTTCGAAATTTATTTTGGATTGATCTAAAGGTTTCTAGTGGAAAATGAGATACCATTGGAAAGGTAACTTGATAACGATTTATGTAAAAATATTTCAAAAATCCAAGAAAATTGCTTTCTAGGTAGAATTAATTTCTCAAGTTAGACGTGATTTAGCACTGACAGTACGTGCAGGGGAAAGGACACAATAAGCCTTTGAAAAATCGCCCCAGTCTTATTTCAAATCATTAAGTCATTGTCATTTTCAAGAAAATATAAAACAAATCTACAAAAATCATTTAATGGGCCAAAACACCCGAACGAAATACGAATCATCGATTCTAAAGGTTCTGGACAACGAAGGTTTGAAATCATAATTCCTTCATTTGGATTGATCTAGGGAAAATAAGGTATTGTTGAAAAGGTAATTGATTTCCATTAAAGGAAAAATATCATAAAATTTCCTAAAAATCCTTTATGGTCTAAAAATAATTTTTAAAGTTGGTGTCACTATGTCACCAATACCAAACAAGGGGCTTTCAGTTTGGGGGCCTCCTAATTATGTGCTAAGATTCCAAACATCTAAATCTCTAGAATTTTAGGTCCACGATAGTGGACTAACAGACTAATCCAAATCCTAGAGAATAGGCCAATTGTTGAATCTGTGAACCAAGACATCACAAAAACACAAAGAAAAGAGAAGAGAAAAGGAACACAGAGATTTAACGAGGTTCAGCAATGTGCCTACATCCTCGGGAGTGGCGGCTAATGTTTTTATTTACTACTTAATTTAGGGTACATCAACCATATATTTAAACTAACCGTACCTAGTAGAATTTTACAAAATTGCCCATGTACTCAGCTTCAGTTGTAGACAATGTAACAATGGACTGAATAGTTAATTTCCAACAAATTGGTCCTCCTGCAAAAGTAAAGACATGTCCTGTTGTAGACCTTCTATCATCCAAATTACCTGCATAGTCAGAATCCATATATCCCACAACTAAATGATCACTTTTTTTTACTACCAAACATAAGGCCATACTCCATAATGCCTCTCAGATACCTGAAACCCACTTAACTGCTTCCCAATGTTGTTTACCAAGCTTTGACATGAACTTGCTAACCTGAATAACAGTATGCGTCACTCCGCTCTAGCATCAGCCCACTTACCTCTGTATATAAAATTATATGAGCCATATACAACACCGATGAACCGCCCATTATCCATGCCATTGAGTCACATCATGAGGCTCAAAATAAAGCATCCAAGCAAAGATGTTATGAATGAAAATAGATTTTATTTTGCCTCATTAGGCCATGAATCCAAATATTGAAGCTTGGTTTATCCCTAAGATTTGGAGGACTAATTGATGAAAACATTAAATCCATATTAATCTCCATTTATTAAAGATAATACAGACTTAATTTAGGAGTTTTAAGAAAATACATGTTTGCAAGCAATCATAAAGACATTTGATAAACTAAACATGAAAAAAAACATCACATATTATCAAACATCCAAAACAAGTATCTCTTCATTTTAACAAAGGATTCATGGTAAAAATACATTGAAATGCATAGTAAGGATCAAGGCTTGCTATAGTGAATATCATACCATGACTAAGAATGGAAAAATAGAAGAAACATGATATGAAATGCGAGAACAAGGGCTATTTTGATGTTAAAATGAAGCATGGCATTTTTTGTCAGCCAAACAATATCAAAGCATCAAGAAATCATCAAAATCTTGTAACTACCATAACCAAGGCCACAATAATGCATGAGAGTCCTAACAATGTCATGGTAACATGGATGGCTCGCTAAACAATGGAGATAATTATAATAATAGAAAATAAATAAAGAATGGATAGAAAATAGACCCAAGAAGCTTTAAATCCTAGGTTTGCCTTTGAATAGAAAATAAGAGTTCACTTTTCTCCCTTTTGTTTGCTATTGATTAGCAAAAAAGAACGAAAAGAAAGGCTTTAGGTTATGGTATTAATAGAGATATTGGAGGGTAAAAATGAAGGAAATGGGAGGTTTTAGAAGGGTCTTAGGAAGGGTGACAAGGAAGCTACGGGAATACTATTTAGGCTAAGGGTGGAGTGTGTGAAAGGCCAATATAGTAGTGTAGTGTATATCTCTTGGCAAAATATGAAAATCATAATTATATAAAAATTGATTTTAGCCACTAAAATGACCAAACAATATGGGCATTTAGGACATTTGGCATGTACAACTTGATGGGTCATGGTATTAGGGGCTAAGCTTCTAACCTTTCATTAGCGACTATACCTTTCTTCTAGCCAAAGAATGTCATGCATGGGCTAAGCAAATAAGCAATGTCTAGTTTACCCTTAAATAAATCAAGTTTTAACATAAAATGCCCTTATGCCTAGCTTAATAGACCTTTTGAAAATGTTACAATCCAATGCTTTAGGCTTAAAAGTAAATCCAAGTTATATGGATAAGGTTATGTCTGAGTTTGGATGACTTTTGGAGCCAAAATTGTACCAAATTTGAGTTTTAATCCAATAGAATAAAAAGTGAAAAATGTTTCGAATCAAGCCAAAAAAGTAGTGTGCATCGATACAATGAATTTTGTATCATACTCTGGGCCAAAAACTCAAAATGTATCGATACAATGAAGATTGTATCAATACATAACAAGGTGTATCAATACAAGTATTTGGCCAAGAATCAAGATTTTAGCTATAACATAAGCCTATATTGATACGATTGGCTCATTTATTGATACACTAACTTATGCGTCGATACATATAGTGGAATTTTGAATTTTAATGATGTAGAGGCTCCATACTATACACATATGCTTTTTATCAATATATGCATGCAAAAATATGGATTTTTAATAACTTTGACTCTCCAAACACCTTACCTTGGCTAGGAATAGTGAAGATAGATCCATGCTCATCGGAATGAGTTCAATGGTTCCTTAAGTGATAACCTTTAATGCTTTAGATGCTGGCCTGGACAAAATGAGGTCTACAAATTAAATTCAATTTTTTTCCATTCTTTGTAACCCAGTCCTTTTCATTTGAATTCTTCCATTTGATTTTCAATTAAGGACTTTTTGCACATAAATTTGTCAATTATTTTTCATAAACATATTCTTAAGGTCTTAATTTAAATATTTTCATACATGAAATTTTTAATTAGGTATTTAGTACATGAATTTTTCTAATTTCCAACTTCACTCACTATTTGATTGCTTAAGCTTGGAAATCAATCCAAAGCTTAATAATCAAGTTCATTTGATTAATTTGACATATAAATTATACTTTCTACATATGATGTTATTTTTCATAATTTTTATTTTAATTAGGATTTTAATTATATATTTTATTATTTATTTCATATTTTCTTTTAATTTTGGACATACTTTATAAACTGGATTAGATACTTAATCCTAAGCTTGTCTAATTTAGTTTATTAGATTAAATTAACATATAAATCATATATTATATATATTATATTATTTTTCCTAAAATAATTTCAATTTGATTTCCAATTTATTTTGCATTTAAGTTAATTTTATTTTCATGCCAAAATCCACATGGCTTTCATGCACCATGGGAGTAAGTCATATCCAACCCACCTTTCCCCAATTATTGTATCATCCAATGATATTTCATGCATGCAATAGCAGGAGTAAAGCTTATGTAATTTGATTATATCAAAAATAGAAAAAAAAATTAAAAAGGAGAAGGCCAAATCCAAGAAAGCTTTTGAGCCCTTCTGTTGGCTTTTCAAAAGGAAAAGGGTTCTTTTAATTGATTAGAAAACAAAAATTTGTCTTTGTTAAGCTTGAAATTTTTTTTCTTTGCTGAATTATCATTTTTACCAAAGGTATTCTCTACTTATATTCTCAATGTTCTTTTTTATTCATTCTTCCATGACATCTCATTTTTATTATTTTTATTTCAAAAAGAAAAATTTTTTCTCTTTTGGTAGCTTAAGAAGCCTAACTTTGTTAGGTAAAAGCCAAGATTTAGTGGTTTCTACACCATTCTTATTCGATTTACATGGAAATGTATTTTTCAAAACTTTAAAATGTTTAATTTATCTCCATGCAAATCATTTTTTTGATATTCTATTATATGTTCCTTTTCCCATCAAATCATGAAGTTCATACTTATATGTTTATGTATTATTGCTATTTCATGCATTATGTTGGCAATTTGAGCTTAATAGTGTTTAGGATGATCTCTTTTATGCTATACATGTAGGAGATTTTTCGAAGAAAATTATTTTGGTACTTTTTGGTGAAGATCAAACCTTAAGGGGCTAGAAGATGATTTCCTCATGCATTTTTAAGACCATTAAGGAGCATTTTATTATTGTTGAAACTTATAAAGGGCTAAAACCAATTTTCTCAAAATTTACAAGGCCTTGGAAAAGTACTTCCATGCTTTGGCTGAATGGTTTACGGGTTATTTTATAAAATTTTGATTTTAAGCGTAAAAATTGAAAACTTTTTTAGGCCTTCCCTTGCTTAGCCGAACGCTCATGGGTCCCGTAAGGTATTTTTCATGCATTTTAAATGTGTTAGAGGACATTCTTTGCATTTTTAGCCAATTATAAGTATTTTATAATTTTAGAAAGTCTAGGGACTAATTTGTAAAGATTGTAAAATTTTTTCTAGGCCTTAGCTGTTAGGCTGAATGGTATTAGGATCATTGGAAGAATTTTTCATGCTTGTTTTGTTGTGTTTTGATACTTGTTTGCATTTTTAGTCATTTTGGGACTAAATTGAAATGTTAAAAAAGTTTAAAGTTTATTTAGTAAACACCTTGCATCTAAAGGCCATTTAACACATTTCTCACATAAATTACTTATTTAAGGTATTTAGGATACTTTTGGAATATTTCTAGCATTTGTAATCATTTTGGGGTCAAAGTGTAATTTTTAAAAGTTTAGGCACTTTTAACAATTTTTGTATTTTGGGCACATTTGCCATTTCAGTTTCCAATTTAGGGTATGATTGTCATTCTATATCATTATCGAGTCCTTTAAGGTCACTGAGATACTTTTATATTAGAAATATGCTTTAGGGATAGGTAAGTCCTTTCATGATATTATCGAGTCTTTTAGGGATACCCGGATACTTTCATGTTGAAGGTATACTTTAGAGGGCATTTTAGTAATTTTATCTTAAAGTCAAATCTTTTAGGGCCATGGAGGTATTTACTTATCAAAGGTGTATCTAAGGGGACATTTTGGTCTCCTCAACGAAATCCAAGTCTTTTAAATCTAGTTTCATACCTTTTGTCGAAACTGAGTCTTAGGACATGTTTTTATTATTTTTCTATGAAATCAAAATTTTTGAAAATCAAGGCAATGTCTTCGAGTTGAAGTAGTACATGGAAGTCTCTCAGCATATGAGAAGGGTCTCATGAATTATTTAATAATGGATACCCTTCTTAATATGAGTAAAATCGAGATATTTTAAATTTCATGAAACAAAATTTCTTATTTCTCTAGCTTCATCCGATGGGTTACGAATGACATTTTGATTTTGAAAATATTAAAAACTTGATTTTCTCAAATAGAATAATAAATTTGGTCTATGAAAATTTTGAAATAAGAGAATTATAATTAAATACTGGATACCAAAACCAAAAAATTGAGATTTAAGTTAACAGTAATTAAAGGTACCAATTTTTAGACTCAAAAGAGGGATTGATCCTTACTCATGATTGTAATCATCCTTTGAACCCTTTCACATGATTTTTGGTATTAATATGGACCTTAGATTTCGTTTTTTAAGGTTTTGTAACTCTCAAAATATGAACTCCAATAGGTAACCAATCTCACCTAGCCAAAACTAGATTGGTGGCGACTCCAAGTCAAATGATTATTTCATAGCGAACATTTAGGGTCAAGTTGAGTGAGCGACTTACGTTGATGACTTGATCTCCAAATACAAATGATAAAAATAAAGAAATGAGGGATTCACCCACCTTTAAGTTTGACAGGTCAGGTTTTGCATCCTGACCACGTTCTGATGCACCATCCTGTCAAATATCCTAATTTTTTTAATAGATAAGGAAGAAGTTTAATAACATCACTAATGTTAAATACAATGTACATAATTAGAAATGAATAATGAAGAAATTATACGTGAGGAAAAAGTTCTTCCTCATTATCGGGTAGAACTTCTTTATAATTCAATAATACATACAATTTTATAGCATCATGCTAATCATGATCTAGATAACAAGAATGGGCCTTTTTAGGGCCAAAATTTTTCATGAGTGTGAAAAAATAGAAAGTCATCCCCTGAGATCAACATCTCCCCTATCATTGTTTCATGGCACTTGGTAAATATTATTTCCACATTTGGGTCAAAATATAAGTAGTAGAATGCTTAAATCTTTCATAACATATGGCTCAACTATAAACCATTCCATAGATGCAAGATTTTCACTTGTTTTTAGATGATGTAAGAACCTAAAATGATAAACTAAAACTTCTAGTATTCAAGAATTTGAAGAATTATGAAAAAGATGTTATACATTACGTGCCTTTCGAATGGATACATCCATTGATAACGAATAGATCCACCTACTTTTGCCTCTATGGTAAGTGATTAACTAGAAGCTCCATTGAATAAAAAATGTGGGAGGAAATATTTTTTCCAACTTACAAATAGTTTTAACAATATTGATTTCCCATAACTCCATCTGTTCCATATGAATTTCGATTTGCATGGATCTCTAAAGAAATTATATAGCTCTAAAATTGTATACCATATTGTGTTTGGAACCAAATCACAAGACATAATTGGAAGCAATCATTGCATAAAAATATAAAAATCATGACTTTTCATGCCATAACATCTCCCAGTAGCCACATTTGCATAATGCTCTGTATTTGAGGGGAATCTATCTAGAAGTCGTAATTGCCTAACCCATGCATAAACTCTTTTTTAATCCTCTTTGCTTAATGTATAATGAGCTTTAGGCTTGTATGTTCTATTCTTTTCAACCAATTTTAAATTAGGTGTTTGCACAGCAATAATAAATTCATTCTAGTCTTTAAAGTATCTTTTGTTTTACATTGACATCCTCATTGTATTGAAAGCATAATCAAACATATTCTTCTTGCATGTATGACATCAAGATTATGATAAATGAGACTGTTATGCTAATATGGCAACTCCCGAATCCTTGCAACCTATCTTGGCTACCTTTTGTTCCAATCGCAATTTTTAGAATGTTGTCAATCCTTTTTCAAAATTGTGTCATCAAATAAACACTCGATAGAGGTTCATGATAGGAAGAATTTTTTATGACAATCAAACCAACATGGCTTCCTATCATAATGCAATCTGAAAAACTTAACATGTTCATACAATAAGAACAAGCTAAACTTCCATGTGTACTCCATCCTAAAAACATTCCAAAAGTGGGTAAGTCATTCATCGACCACAATAATGCAGCCTTCAATACAAAATTTTGTTTATATACCCATAAAAAATTAGACACTTTTATTCCACAACAACTTTAACTTATGTGCCAAAGATCTAAGGAACACATCAATATTTTGCTTTGGATTATCGAGACTTGGAATGCCCATATTAAAAAGCAAATATAGTCATTTCATACACATGCATAGAAGAAAATTATATACATAAAGCATGACCGGTCAACATGAATATGGTTTTGTTGCTTGGGCGAACAAACAAAAACCATCTATGCATAAACCTAATCTCACATTCTGAGATTCAACTACAATATATGGGTGGGTATGATTGAAATCTTGCCATGCCTACCCATCAGCTGGATGTACCAACATTCCATCATCCCTTCAATTGTAAGCATATGTTACAGTGATTGTTGACATATATAACCTTTGCAGTCTTGAAATTAGAAACAAGTAATGAAGAACCTTAAATAGAACTTATTTTTCTTTCCCTATAGTTGATCTATTATTTGGTTTACAGTGAATGGCTACCAAACCAATAATACATCAACATGCCAATTCATTATAAAACAACATGCAATTGTTTGGGCAAACATGTATCTTGACATTATCTAATCCAAATTTCACCATCTTCTTCTTCATTCTCTAAAATTCTCCAACAACCTATCATTTTCTAGAAGCATTCCTTATATAATAACTAATAATTGATTGAAACACGATTTACTCAAGTTGGATTCAGGCTTCACATTTAGCAGTTGTAAGATAGAGATAAAGTTATGTGCTGTATACATCCCGACAACAACAATTCATCTGCTTTATTCAATAAAGAGTAATAATTTTTTGACACTAAAATTGATTCTTCATCCCTACCTATAGTCTCATAAATACTACTATAAGCACAAAAGTTAGTACTAACACTGAAATTAACATTCATATTAAAAGCATCTATAACCATTCTGGCATAAAGTTTAACTCTTTCAACATCAACGCTATGGTTGACTTCATCATGATTTGTAGATGATTGACCTTCATGAATTTCCCTATTACATCCAAAATTAAGTAATTTGCACAAAAACATCTATGGTAGAGAGGTTGACATACCACGTCAACATCCATAATTTATTTATATTGACACCTAACATAAGGACATTTAATTCTATTATCTCTGATATAGTTACTATTATAACATGCAAAAGTCATAAATTGTTTCGCTTTATTTAAATACCCATTATTAATAAACCCTTCAGCATTCAATCGATTGTACATCTAAGATTTATCTATTTCTAACAATCTAAGTAAAATATAATATATATTAGTTACTTAATTAATTATGTTTTCCAATATTAAGTTAAAAGAAAGGACAAACTAGTTTTTTTTTGTTTGGCTCAAACAGAGAATTGTTTACTTATTCAATTAAAATTTCCAATTAGTTTCATATTATGTCTATAAGAATTTGTTCTAAAATTTTCATAACATAAATGTTTCTTAATTTTTATAATTATATTTACTTAACATTTATATGTAAACATAAAATAAAAATATTATTTGTAGATATTTTACATAATTAATTTAAAAAGAAAAAAATATTATAATTAATAAAAATATAACTTAGGAATTTTATAGCGCGATAAGTTATGCGATGACGAGCTTAACCACTGACAAGAAAAAGAATAAGATGCCATAGCTTAAAAAATAAAATATTTATTTATAACAAAAAAATATATTTATTACCCAAACCATTAATTACTAAACAATATATTAAAAATTAAATGAAAATATTTAAACAATTATATTAATTTTTATAATATATATACTTTTTGAAATTAACTATGCCAAATAAATTAATTATATTATTTAATTATAGTCCAACTACCCTAAACCCAATATATCAAAAATTATATCTACAACAATTATTAAAACAAATATTATTCAAAAATATATAAAACAATAACAACTAATTACAACACAAAACAAATATAACACTCAATTAACTTTACAATTCTACTATATTATAATTAAAATAAACAAACAATGAATTTTAAATCTAAAAAGAAAACTTAACTGTAAACGTAAAATACATATATTTTTTAGTATCAATGATAAAAACCAAACCTAAAATTCATACAACTATATTGAAAATCCTACAAAAGCATGAGAAAGTCACTTAAAAATAATATAAAACACATAATAATAAGAAAAGCTAGAAAAAATTTTGAAAATAATACCTAAACACCCCTAACTTGAACCTAAAACTAGAGAAATCAAAGAAACCAAACCCCCAATTCATATAAACATATTGAAAACCCTATAAAAACATAAACAAATTACTTAAAAACAATATAAAAAGCAACATAATAAGAAAAGCTAGAAAAAATAATCAAAATTATACCTTAAAGCCCTTAAACAAAACCCAAAAACCAGAGAAAACTCCCAAACTATTGTATATGGCTCATATAATTTTATATACAAAGGTAAGTGGGCTGATGCTAGAGTGAAGCAGAGCAGAGCGACGGCATCTACCTTTTATAAGGTCCACGGATAGATAGGTTGGAGGTGCAAAGGCAACACAGGGGAGGTACAGTACATGGGCAATTTTGTAAAATTATACAGGGTAGGGTTAGTATAAATATATGGTTGATGCAACCCTAAATTAAGTAGTGAATAAAGCAAAAGTCATCGCTTCCGAGGATGTAGGCATATTGACGAACCTCGTTAAATCTCTGTGTTCATTTTCTCTTCTCTTTTCTTTGTGTTTTTGTGATTCCTTGATTCTTAGATTCAACAACTGGCATCAGAGTTGGGTTAAGATGATGAACTCTGTCGCAAAATTCGATGTGGAAAAATATGACAGAACAGGCAATTTCGGATTATGGCAACGGAGAGTGAAAGACTCATTGGCACAGCAAGGGATGTTGAAAGCACTGAACGAAAATAGACCACAGACTGTGGAAGATTTCGAATGGAAGGAATTGCAGGTGTGAGTAGCGAGAATGATTCAGCTATGTCTGTCAAATGATGTTTTGTACCATGTTATAAATCTTACGTCCCTAGTGAAGGTCTGGAAAAAATTGAAAAGTCAGTATATGCCAAGTCCTTGACAAATAAATTGTATCTGAAGCAAAAATTATACGGCCTGAAGATGCAGAAGGGTACAGATCTGGCACAACACATCACTTTCTTCAATCACATTATTAGTGATCTATTGAGAATTAAAGTTAAGATTGAAGAAGAAGACAAGGCTATGATTTTGCTATGTTCGTTACCTCCTTCGTATGAACACCTAGTTACTACACTCACATGGGGAAAATATACAATTAATATGGAAGAGATTACTGCAGCACTGTTAGCCCATAACCAATGCAAGCAGCATTCTGTTGATAGCACCCAAAGCAAAGGGTTATATGTGAAAGGAAACCAGAAACATGGAAGAAGGTAGAGTAAAGGTACTGCAAGCAAAAAGAACTTCGGGTCAAAATCCAAAGGCATAAAGAATGTTCGATTTTATAAGTGCCAGCAGATAGGGCATGCTAGAAGGGATTGTCCAAATAAAAAAAAAGCAAAATGATGAAAGGAATGGTGATTCATCAAAATCTACTAATGTGGTGCAGAATGATGATTTAGATGGCAGCGATGGGGATCGTTATTAGTCTCTTCATGTCAACTCACAGATTCATGGACTTTAAATATAGGGTGTTCGTTTTACATGACTCCCAACAAGGACTGGTTCGATTATATAGCTTAGGTAATTTTGGTTTCATCTATTTGGGTAATGATAAAGCTTGTGCTGTTACTGGAAAGGGACAAATCAAAATTAGGATGCATGATGGTGTTGTT
>JBBYHM010319223.1:0-14946 GCA_038381775.1 Adansonia rubrostipa
TATCCCAATTGAAAGACAAACTTTAATTCTAAAAATGGTAGAAATAGAAGTTTTTCTTATGAAACCAAAGCATCAATGTCATTTATCCCAATAAGGAGAATGTGTTTATGGTGCCCAATCATTAAAAGAAAGGAGATTATTTTGTCAATCCCTATTTGTCCAAATCGATGGATGAACATTAATTTTAAGAATGGTCGAAAGAGAAGTTTTTCTTATTACAGGAAAGCATTAATATCATTTATCCCAATAAGGAGAACATGTTTATGGTGCCCAATCATAAAAAGAAAGAAGAATATTACATGAATCCATGTTTTTCCTAATTGACAAAGAAACTTTGATTCTAAAAAATGGTGGGAAGTAAAGTTTTTCCTATGAAACTAAAACATCAATATCATTTATCGCAATAAGGAGAATGTGTTTATGGTGCCCAATCATAAAAAGAAAGGAAATTATTATGTGAATCTATGTTTATCTTAGTTAACAGATGAACTTGGGTTCTAAAAAATGCTCAGGAGAAAAGCTTTTCTCATGAAACCAAAGCATCAATGTCATTTATCCTACTGAGGATAATGAGTTTATGGCTCCTAATCATGAAGACAAAGGAGATTATTACTAGAATCCATGTTTATACCAATTGATAGATGAACTTTGATTCTAAAAAATGGTCAGAAGTGTTTTTCTTATGAAACCAAAGCATCAGTTCATTTATCCGAATAAGGAGAATGAATTTGTGGTGCCCAATTATTAAAAGAACAGAGATTATTATTACATGAATTTGAGTTTATACTAATTCATAGATGAACTTTGATTCTAAAAAATGGTCAGAAGTTTTTTTCTTATGAAACCAAAGCATCAGTTCATTTATCCGAATGAGGAGAATGAATTTATGGTGCCAAATCATTAAAAAAATAGAGATTATTATGCAAATCTATGTTTATCCTAACTAAAAGAGGAACTTTAATTAGGATAAAAGTTTTTCCTATGAAACTAAAGCATCAATATCATTTATCCGAATGAGAAGAATGTGTTTATGGTGCCCAATCATGAAAACAAAGAAGATTATTATGTGAATCCGTGTTTGCCCTAGTTGGCAGACGAACTTTGATTCTAAGAAATGGCCAAAAGAAAAGCTTTTCTTATGAAACCAAAGCATCAATGTCATTTATCCCAATGAGGATAATGAGTTTATGGTTCCTAATTAGAAAAACAAAGGAGATTATTACGTGAATCTGTGTTTATCCCAATTGATAGATGAACTTCTATTCTAAGAAATGGCCGAAAATGAAACCAAAGCATCAATTCACTTATCCAAATAAGGAGAATGAATTTGTGCTGCCCGATCATTAAAAGAATAGAGATTATTATGCGAATCCGTGTTTATCCCAATCGAAAGAAGAACTTTATTTCTAAAAATAGTAGAAATAAAAGTTTTTCTTATGAAACCAAAGCATCAATGTCATTTATCTCAATGAGGAGAACAAATTTATGGTGCCAAATCATTAAAAGAAAGGAGTTTATTATGTGAATCTATGTTTATCCCAATTAAAAGATGAACTTTAATTCTAAAAATGGTAAAAATAGAAGCTTTTCCTATGAAACAAAGCATTAATATCATTTATCCCAATTAGGAGAATGTGTTTATGGTGCCCAATCATGAAAAGAAAGGAGATCATTATGTGAATCCGGGTTTGTCCTAGTTGACAGATGAACTTTAATTCTAAAAAATTATTGGAAGAAAAGCTTTTCTCATGAAACCAAAGCATCAATGTCATTTATCCCAATGACGATAATGAGTTTATGATTCCTAATCATGAAAACAAAAAAGATTATTCCATGAATCCGTGTTTATTGCAATTAATAGATGAACTTTGATTTACAAAAAGGTCAGAAGTGAAGTTTCTTGTATGAAACCAAAGCATCAGTTCATTTATCCGAACGAGGAGAATGAATTTGTAGTGCCTAATTATTAAAAGAATGGAGATTATTACCTGAATCCATGTCTATTCTAATTGAAAGATGAACTTTAATTCTAAAAATGGTAGAAATAAAAGTTTTTCTTATGAAACCAAAGTATCAATACCATTTATCCCAATGAAAAGAATGTGTTTATGGTGCCCAATCATGAAAAGAAAAGAGATTATTATGTGAATCCCTATTTTCCAAATCGATGGAATAAAGTTAATTCTAAGAAAGGTAGAACGAGAAGTTTTTCTTGTGAAAGCAAAGCATCAATATCGTTTATCCCAATGAGGAGGATGTGTTTATGGTTCCCAATCAAGAAAATAAAGTGAATATTATGTGAATCCATGTTTTTCCCAACCAACAGACGAACTTTGATTCTAGAAGATGGTGGGAGGTGAAGTTTTTCCTATGAAACCAAGCTTCAATATCATTTATCCCAAAGACGAAAATATGTTTATGGTGCCCAATTATGAAAAGAAAGGAGATTATTATATGAATCTGAGTTTGTCCTAGTTGATAGACAAACTTTGATTCTAAAAAATGGTTAGAAGAAAAGCTTTTCTTATGAAACCAGAGCATCAATGTCATTTATCCCAAAGAGGATAATGAGTTTAAGGTTCAAAATCTTAAAAACAAAAAATATTACGTGAATCCATGTTTATAACAATTGATAGACAAACTCTGATTCTAAAAAATGGTCAAAA
This sequence comes from Adansonia rubrostipa, assembly GCA_038381775.1. Classification (NCBI taxonomy): domain Eukaryota; kingdom Viridiplantae; phylum Streptophyta; class Magnoliopsida; order Malvales; family Malvaceae; genus Adansonia; species Adansonia rubrostipa. Next base: position 2,667 of record JBBYHM010319223.1, read on the forward strand.
GTGAAGCTTTTTTTATGAAACCAAAGCATCAATTCATAGTTTCCAAATAAGAAGAATGAATTTGTGATACCTAATCACTAAAAGAATGAAGATTATTATGATAATCCATGTTTATCCCAATTGAAAGATAAACTTTAATTCTAGAAATGGTATAAATAAAAGTTTTTCTATGGAACCAAAGCATCAATATCATTTATCCCAATAAGAAAAATGTGATTACGGTGCCCAATCATGAAAGAAAATGAGATAATTATATGAATCCCTATTTCTTTAAATTAACAAACAGACATTAATTCTAAGAACGATAGAAAGTGAAGTTTTTTTTATGAAAGCAAAGCATCAATATTATTTATCCCAATGAGGAGAATATGGTTATGGTGCCCAACATGAAAAAAAAAGGAGATTATTGGGTGAATCCATGTTTTTCCTAATTGATAGATGAACTTTGACCCTAAAAAATGGTGGGAAGTGAAGTTTTTCTTATGAAACTAAAGCATCAATATCATTTATGCCAATGAGTAGAATGTGTTTATAGTGCCCGATCATGAAAAGAAAGGAATTTATTATGTGAATCCGTGTTTGTCCTAGTTGACAGACGAATATTGATTCTAAAAAATGGTTGGAAGAAACTTTTTCCTTATGAAACCAATGCATCAATGCAATTTATTCCATTCAGGATAATGAGTTTATAGTTCTTAATCATGAAAAGAAAGGATATCGTTACGTAAATCCATGTTTTTCATAGTTGATAGATGAACTTTGATTCTAAAAATTAGTGGGAAGTGAAGTTTTTCTTATGAAACCAAAGCATCAATGTCATTTTTCTTAATGAGAGGAATAAATTTGTAGTGCCCAATCGTTAAAAGAAAGGCGTTTATTATGTGAATCTATGTTTATCCTAATTAAAAGATGAACTTTATTTCTAAAAATGGTAGAAAAGGAAGTTTTTTTTGTTAAACCAAAGCATCAATATCATTTATTCCAATGAGCAGAATGTGTTTATGAATGCCCAATCATGAAAAGAAAGGAGATTATTATGTGAATCTGTGTTTGTCCTAGTTGACAAACGAACTTTAACTTAAAATATGGTCAGAAGAAAAGCTTTTCTTCTGAAACCAAAGTATCAACATCATTTATCCCAATGAGGATAATGAGTTTATGGTTCCTAATTATGAAAACAAAGGAGATTATTATATGAATCTATGTTTATTGCAATTGATAGGCGAACTTTGATTCTCATAAATGGTCGAAAGTGAAGATTTTCTTATGAGACCAAAGCAACAGTTCATTTATCCGAATAAGGAGAATGAATTTATGGTGCTCAATTATTAAAAGAGCAAAGATTATTACGTGAATCTGTGTCTACCACAATTGAAAGAAGAACTTTAATTCTAAAATGGTAGAAACAGAAGTTTTTCTTATGAAAGCAAAGCATCAATATCATTTATCCCAATGAGGAGAATGTGTTTATGGTGCCCAATCATGAAAAGAAATGAGATTATTATGTAAATCCCAGTTTGTCCAAATCGACGGATGAACTTTAATTCTAAGAATGGTAGAAAGAAAAGTTTTTCTCATGGAAGCAAAGCATAAATATCATTTATCTCAATGAGGAAAATGTGTTTATAGTGCACAATCGTGAAAAAAAAGGAGAATATTATGTCAATCCATGTTTTTTCACACTGACAGATGAACTTTGATTCTAAAAAATGGTGGGAACTGAAGTTTTTCCTATGAAACCAAAGCATTAATATCATTTATCCCAACGAGGAGAATGTGTTTATAGTGCCCAATCATGAAAGGAAAGGAGATTATTATGTGAATCCATGTTTGTCCTCGTTGACAGATGAGCATTGATTCTAAAATATGGTTGGAGAAAAGCTTTTCTTATGAAACCAATGCATCAATGTAATCTATCCCAATGCGAATAATGAGTTTATGGTTCTTAATCATGAAAAGAATGGAGATCATTACCTAATTCCATACTTATCCCAATTAATAGATGAATTTGTCTCTAAAAAATGGTGGGAAGTGAAGTTTTTCTTTCGAAACCAAAGCATCTATGTCATTATCCCAGTAAGGAGAATGAGTTTATGGTGCCGTATCATGAAAAGAAAGGAGATTATTATATGAATCTATGTTTATCCTAATTGAAAGATGAACTTTAACTCTAAAAATGGTAGAAAGAGAAGTTTTTCTTATAAAATAAAGCATCAATATTATTTATCCCAATGAGAAGAATGAGTTTATGGTTCCTAATCATTAAAATAAAGGAGATTATTACGTGAATCCATATTTATCCTAGTTGATAGGTGAACTTTGATTCAAAAAAACGGTGGGAAATGAAGTTTTTCTTATGAAACCAAAGCATCAATTCATTTATCCCAATAAAGAGAATAAATTTGTGGTACCCAATACTTAAAAGATATGAAATTATTATGTGAATCTATGATTATCCTAATTGAAATGTGAACTTTAATTCTAAAATGGCAGAAAGAGAAGCTTTTCTTTTGAAGCCAAAACATCAATATCATTTATCCCAATGAGGAGAATGTGTTTATGGTGCCTAATCATAAAAAGAAAGAAGATTATTATGTGAATCTGTGTTTGTCTAATTCGACGGACGAATTTAATTCTAAAAATGGTAGAAAGAAAAGTTTTTCCTGTAAAACCAAAGAATTAATATCATTTATTCGAATAAGAAAAATGTGTTTATGGTGCCCAATTATGAAAAGAAAGGAGATTATTATGTGAATCTCTGCTTGTCCAAATCGACAGAAAAACATTAATTTTAAGAATAGTCGAAAGAGAAGTTTTTCTTATGAAACCAAAGCATTAATATCATTTATCCCAATAAGGAGAATATGTTTATGCTGCCCAGTCATTAAAGGATAAGAGATTATTACATGAATCTATGTTTTTCCTATTTGAAAGGTGAATTTTGATTCTTAAAAATGGTGGGACATGAAGTTTTTGCTATGAAACCAAAGCATCAATATCATTTATCCTAATTAGGAGAAAGAGTTTGTAGTGCGCAACTATCATAAGAAAGGATATTATTATGTGAATCTGTGTTTGTCCAAATCGACGGACGAATTTAGTTCTGAAAATTGTAGAAAGAGAAGTTTTTCCTATGAAACTAAAGCATCAAAACCATTTATCTCAATGAGGAGAATGTGTTTATGATGCCTAATCATGTGCAGAAAGGCAATTATTATGTGAATTTGTGTTTGACTTAGTTGATAGACGAACTTTGATTCTAAAATATGTTAGAAGAAAAGCTTTTCTTATGAAACCAAAGCATCAATGTCATTTATCCCAATGATGATAATGAGTTTATGGTTCCTAATCATGAAAACAGAGGAGATTATTACCTGAATACGTGTTTATCCTAATTGATCATCAAACTTTGATTCTAAAAAATGGTAGGAAGTGAAGTTTTTTTTATTATGTGAATTAGTGTTTATCCCACTTGACAGACAAACTTTAATTTTAAAAATAATAGAAATAGAAGCTTTTTTTTTATGAAACCAAAGCATCAATGTCATTTATCCCAATGAGTAGAATGAGCTTATGGTACCCGTTAATGAAAAGAAAGGAGATAATCATGTGAATCCATGTTTGTCCTAATTTAAAGATGAACTTTAATTCTAAAAATGGTAGAAAAGAAGTTTTTCTTATGAAATAAAGCATCAATATCATTTGTCCCAACAAGGAGAATGAGTTTACGGTTCTTAATCATTAAAACAAAAGAGATTATTACATGAATCCCTATTTATCCCAGTTGATAAATGAACTTTGATTCTAAAAAATAGTGGGAAGTGAAGTTTTTTTTAAGAAACTAAAGTATCAATTCATTTATCCCAATGAGGAGAATGAATTTGTGGTGCCCAGTCGTTATAAGAAAAGAGATTATTATGTGAATCTGTGTTTATCCCAATTAAAAGATGAACTTTAATTCTAAAAATGATAGAAAGAAAAGTTTTTCTTATACAACCAAAGAATCAAATCATATATCCCAAAGAGGAGAATGTGTTTATGGTGCCCAATCATGAAAACAAAGAGATTATTATGTGAATTCATGTTTCTCCAAATTAACGAACAAACATTAATTCTACAAATGGTAGAAAAAAAGCTTTTCTTATAAAATCAAAGCATCAATATCATTTATTCCAATAAGGAGAATGTGCTTATGGTACCCATATATGAAAGGAAAGGAGATTATTACGAGAATCCATGTTTATCATAATTGACACATGAACTTTGATTCTAAAAAATGGTGGGAAGTGAAGTTTTTCCTATGAAACCAAAGCATCTGTATCATTTATCCCAATTAGAAGAATGAGTTAACGGTTCCCTACTATGAAAAGAAATGATATTATTATGTGAATCCATGTTTGTCCAAATCGAGGGACGAATTGAATTCTAAAATTGGTAGAAAGAAAAGTTTTTCTTGTGAAAGTAAAGCATCAATATCATTTATCCCAATGAGGAAAATGTATTTATGGTGCCCAATCATGAAAAGAAAGGAGATTATTATGTGAATCCATGTTTGCCCTAGTTGACAGATGAACTTTGATTCTAAAAAATGGTTAGAAGAAAAGCTTTTCTTATGAAACAAAAGCATTTATGTCATTTATCTCAATGAGGATAATGAGTTTATGGTTCCTAATCATGAAAACAAAAGAGATTATTACGTGAATCTGCGTTTATTAAAATTGATAGACGAACTTTGATTCTAAAAAATGGTGGGAAGTGAAGTTTTTCTTATGAAATCAAAGCATCAGTTCATTTATCAAAATGAAGAGAATAATATGTGATGCCCAATCATTAAGAGAAAGGAGATTATTATGCGAATCCGTGTTTATCCAAATTGAAAGACAAACTTTAATTCTAAAACTGGTAAAAATAAAAGTTTTTCGTATGAATACAAATCATCAACATCATTTATCCCAATGAGGAGAATGGGTTTATGGTGCTGAATCATGAAAAGAAAAAGAGATTATTATGCGAAACGCTCCTGTTTGTCCAAATCTACAGACAAACATTAATTCCAAGAATAGTAGAAAGAGAAGTTTTTCCTATGAAACTAACGCATCAATATCATTTATCCCGATAAAGAGAATGTGTTTATTGTGCCCAATGAAGAAAAAAATGAGATTATTATGTGAATCCATGTTTTTCCTCATTGATAAATGAACTTTGGTTCTAAAAAATGGTGGGAAGTTAAGTTTTTACTATAAAACCAAAGCATCAATAACTTTTATCCCAATGAGGAGAATGTGTTTATAGTGCCCAATCATGAAAAAAAAGAGATTATTATGTGAATCTGTGTTTGTCCTAGTTGACAGATGAACATTGATTCTTAAAAATGGTTGGAAGAAAAGCTTTTCTTATGAAACCAAAGCATCAATGTCATTTATCCCAATGAGTATAACGAGCTTATGGTAGCCAATTATGAAAAGAAAAGAGATTACTATGTGAATCCATGTTTGTCCTAATTGTCAGATGAAGTCTGATTCTAAAAGATGGTTGGAAGAAAAACATTTCATATGAATCCAATGCATCAATGTCATTTATCCTAATAGGGTGAATGAGTTTATGGTGCCATATCATGAAAAGAAAGGAGATTATTATGTGAATCCATGTTTATACCAATCAAAAAATGAACTTTAATTCTAAAAATGATAGAAATAGAAGTTTTTCTTATGAAACCAAAGCATTAATGTCGTTTATCCCAATAAGGATAATGATTTTATGGTACCTAATCATGAAAACAAATGAGATTATTACATGAATCCGTGTTAATCCGAATTGATGATGAACTTTGGTTCTAAAAAAAGGTGGGAAGTGAAGTTTCTCTGATAAAACCAAAGTATCAATTCATTTATCCCAATGAGGAGAATGAGTTTATGGTACCCAATCATGAAAAAAAAGAGATTATTATGTGAATCCTTGTTATCCTAATTGACAGATGACGTTTGACTCTCAAACATGGTTGGAAAAAAAGCTTTTCTTAAAGAAACCAAAGCATAAATGTCATTTATCATGATAAGGATAATGAGTTTATGGTTCCTAATCCGGAAAAAAAGGAGATATTATGTGAATCGTGTTTATCCTAGTTAATAGACGAACATTGATTCTTAAAAATTGTTAGAAGAAAAGCTTTTCTTATGAAACCAAAGCATCAAAATCATTTATCCCGATGAGGAGAATAAGTTTGTGGTGCCCAATCTTGAAAAGAAAGGAGATTATTATGTGAATCCATGCTTATCCTAATTAAAAGATGAACCTTAACTCTAAAAATGCTAGAAAGAGACATTTTTCTTATGAAACCGAAACATCAATGTCATTTTTCCCAATGAGTATAACGAGCTTATGGTAGCCAATTATGAAAAGAAAAGAGATTACTATGTGAATCCATGTTTGTCCTAATTGTCAGATGAAGTCTGATTCTAAAAGATGGTTGGAAGAAAAACATTTCATATGAATCCAATGCATCAATGTCATTTATCCTAATAGGGTGAATGAGTTTATGGTGCCATATCATGAAAAGAAAGGAGATTATTATGTGAATCCATGTTTATACCAATCAAAAAATGAACTTTAATTCTAAAAATGATAGAAATAGACATTTTTCTTATGAAACCAAAACATTAATGTCATTTATCCCAATAAGGATAATGATTTTATGGTACCTAATCATGAAAACAAATGAGATTATTACATGAATTCGTGTTAATTTGAATTGATAGATGAACTTTTGTTCTAAAAAAAGGTGGGAAGTAACGTTTCTCTGATAAAACCAAAGTATCAATTCATTTGTCCCAATGAGGAGAATGAGTTTATGGTGCCCCAATCATGAAAAGAAGGAGATTATTATATGAATCCTTGTTATCCTAATTGACAGATAACGTTTGATTCTAAAAAATGGTTGGAAAAAAAGCTTTTCTCAAAGAAACCAAAGCATAAATGTCATTTATCCCGATGAGGATAATGAGTTTATGGTTCCTAATTAGGAAAAAAAAGAGATATTATGTGAATCGTGTTTGTCCTAGTTAATTAACGAACATTGATTCTTAAAAATTGTTAGAAGAAAAGCTTTTCTTATGAAACCAAAGCATCAAAGTCATTTATCCCGATGAGGAGAATAAGTTTATGGTGCCCAATCTTGAAAAGAAAGGAGATTATTATGTGAATCCGTGCTTATCCTAACTAAAAGATGAACCTTAACTCTAAAAATGCTAGAAAAAGACATTTTTCTTATGAAATCGAAGCATCAATGTCATTTTTCCCAATGAGTACAATGAGCTTATGGTACCCAATTATGAAAAGAAAAGAGATTATTATGTGTCTTAATTGACAAATGAAGTTTGATTCTAAAAAATGGTTGGAAGAAAAACTTTTCATATAAAACCAATGCATCAATGTCTTTTATCCTAAAAAGGTGAATGAGTTTGTGGTGCCATATCATGAAAAGAAAGGAGATTATTATCTGAATCTGTGTTTATCCCAATTAAAAAATAAACTTTAATTCTAAAATTGGTAGAAATAGAAGTTTTTCTTATGAAACCAAAGCATTAATGTCATTTATTCCAATAAGGATAATGACTTTATGGTTCCTAATCATGAAAACCCGTGTTTATCCCAATTGATAGACGAACTTTGATTTTAAAAAATAGTGGGAAGTGAAGTTTTTCATATGAGACCAAATAATCAATTCATTTATCCCAATGAGGAGAATGAGTTTACAGTGCCCTATAATGAAAGGAAAGAAGATTATTATATGAATCCATGTTTATCCTAATTGGCAGATAAAGTTTGATTCCAAAAAATGGTTCAAAAAAAAACTTTTCGTATGAAACCAAAGCATCAATGTCATTTGTCCCAATGAGAAGAATGAGTTTGTGATGCCATATCATGGAAAGAAAAGAGATTATTATGTGAATCCATGTTTATTATAATTGAAAGATGAACTTTAATTCTAAAAATGGTAGAAATTAAAAGTTTTTCTTATGAAAACAAAGCATTAATGTCATTTATCCTAATAAGGATAACAACTTTGTGGTTCCTAATCATGAAAACAAATGGGATTATTATATGAATCTATGTTAATCCTAATTGATAGACAAACTTTGGTTCTAAAAATGGTGGGAAGTGAAGTTTTTCTTATGAAACCAAAGTATCAATTCATTTATCCCTAATCATGAAAAAAAAGAAGATTCTTATTTAAATCCGTGTTTATCCTAATTGACAGATGACATTTGATTCTACAAAATGGTTAGAAAAAAAGCTTTTCTTAATAAAACCAAAGCATCAATGTCATTTATCCCAATGAGGATATGAGTTTACGATTCCTAATCAATAAAAGAAAGAAGATTATTATGTGAATAGTGTTTGCCCTGGTTAACAGATGAACATTGATTCTTAAAAATTGTTAGAAGAAAAGTTTTTCTTATGAAACTAAAGCATTAAAGTCATTTATCTTGATAAGGAGAATAAGTTTATGGAGCCCAATCCTGAAAAGAAAGGAGATTATTATGTGAATCTGTGCTTATCCTAACTGAAAGATGAACCTTAATTCTAAAAATGGTAGAAAGAGATATTTTTCTTATGAAACTGAAGCATTAATGTCAAGTTTCCCAATGAGTACAATGAGCTTATGGTACCCAATTATGAAAAGAAAAGAGGCTACTATGTGTCCTAATTAACAGATGAAGTTTGATTCTAAAAAATGGTTGGAAGAAAAACTTTTCGTATGAAACCAATGCATCAATGTCATTTATCCTAATGAGGTGAATAAGTTTATGGTGCCATATCATAAAAAGAAAGGAGATTATTATATGAATCCGTGTTTATCCCAATTAAAAGATGAACCTTAATTCTAAAATTGGTAAAAATAAAAGTTTTTCTTATGAAACCAAAGTATTAATGTCATTTATCCCAATAAGGATAATGACTTTATGATTCCTAATCATGAAAACAAAGAAGATTATTATGTGAATCCGTATTTATCCCAATTGATAGATGAACTTTGATTTTAAAAATGATGGGAAGTGAAGTTTTCCTTATGAAACCAAATTATCAATTCATTTATCCCAATGAGGAGAATAAGTTTGTGGTGCCCAATCATGAAAAGAAAGGAGATTATTATGTGAATCTATGTTTATCCTAATTGGCATATAAAGTTTGATTCTAAAAAATGGTTGGAAAAAAAACTTTTCATACGAAACCAAAGCATCAATGTCATTTGTCCCAATGAGGAGAATGAGTTTGTGGTGCCATATCTTGAAAGAAAGGAGATTATTATATGAATCTGAGTTTATCCTAATTAAAATATGAACTTTAAAAGAGGAGTTTTTCTTAGGAAATAAAGCATCAATGTCATTTCTCTCAATGACAAGAATGTGTTTATGGTGCCCAATCAAGAACAAAAATAAGATTATTATGTGAATCCATACTTATCCCAATTAACAAATGAACCTTGATTCTAAAAAATGCTGGGAAGCAAAATTTTTCTTCTGAAACCAAAGCATCAATTCATTTATCCTAATAAAGAGAATAAGTTTATTGTGCCTAATCAAGAAAAGAAAAGGAGATTATTATGTGAATCTGTGTTTATCTCGACTGAAAGATGAACTTTATTTCTAAAAATGGTTGAAAGAGAAGTTTTTCTCATGAAATGAAGGATCAATATCATTTATCTAAAAGGGGAGAATGTGTTTGTGGTGCCCAATCATGAAAAGAAATGAGATTATAATGTGATCTGTGTTTATCCTAATTGACAGATGAAGTTTAATTCAAAAAAAAGGCTGGAAAAAAAGTTTTTCTTATTAAACCAAAGCATCAATGTCATTTATCCTGATAAGGATAATGAGTTTATGGTTTCTAATCATGAAAAGAAAGGAAATTATTATGTGAATCATGTTTGTCCCAGTTAACAGATGAATATTTATTCTTAAAAATGGTAAGAAGAAAAGCTTTTCTTATGAAACCAAAGCATCAAAGTCATTTATCCCGATGAGGAAAATAAGTTTTTGGTGCCCAATCCTGAAAAAAAAAAGAAGATTATTATGTGAATCCATGCTTATCCTAACTGAAAGATGAACCTTAATTCTAAAAATGGTAGAAAGAAAAGTTCTTCTTACAAAACCGAAGCATCAATGTCATTTTTTCCAATGAGTACAACGAGCTCAGGGTACCTAATTATGAAAAGAAAGGAGATTACTATGTGAATCTATCTCATCCTAATTGACAAATAAAGTTTGATTCTAAAAAGTGGTTTGAAGTAAAACATTTCATATAAAACCAATGCATCAATGTCATTTATCCCAATGAGGTGAATGAGTTTGTGGTGCCATATCATGAAAAGAAAGAAGATTATTATGTGAATCCGTGTTTATCCCAATTGAAAGATGAACTTTCATTCTAAAAATGGTAGAAATATAAGTTTTTCGTATGAAACCAAAGCATTAATATCATTTATCCTAATAAGGATAATGACTTTATGGTTACTAATCATGAAAATGAAGGAGATTATTACGTGAATACGTGTTATCCCAATTGATAAACGAACTTTGATTCTAAAATTGGTGGGGAGTGAAGTTTTTCTTATGAAACCAAATTATCAATTCATTTATCCCAATGAGGAGAATGAGTTTACGGTGCCTAATCATGAAAAGAAAGGAGATTATTATGTGAATCCATGTTTATCCTAATTGGCAGATAAAGTTTGATTCTAAAAAATGGTTAGGACAAAAACTTTTAATACAAAACCAAAGCATCAATGTCATTTTCCCCAATGAGGAGAATGGGTTCGCAGTGCCATATCATGAAAGGAAAGAAGATTATTATGTGAATCTGTGTTTATCCCAATTAAAAGATAAACTTTAATTTTAAAAAGTGTAGAAAGAGAAGTTTTTCTTATGAAATGAAGCATTAATATCATTTATCCTAATGAGGAGAATGAGTTTACTATTCCTAATCATTAAAACAAAGGAGATTATTACGTGAATCCATGCTTATCCCAGTTGATAGATGAACTATGATTCTAAAAAATGGTGGGAAGTAATGTTTTTCTTATGAAACCAAAGCATCAATTCATTTATCCCTATTAGGAGAATCAATTTGTGGTGCCCAATCATTAAACGAAGAAGATTATTATGTGAATCTGTGTTTATCCTAATTGAAAAATGAACTTCAATTCTAAAAATGGTAAAAAGAAACATTTTTCTTATGAAGCTAAAGCATTAATATCATTTATCCCAATGGGAAGAATGTGTTTATGGTGCCCAATCATGAAAAGAAAGGAGATTATTACTTGAATCAGTGTTTGTCTAAATCAACAGACAAACATTAATTCTAAAAATGGTAGAAAAAGGGTTTTTTATGAAACCAAAGTATCAGTATTATTTATCCCAATGAGTACAATGAGCTTATGGTACCGAATCATGAAAAGAAAAGAGATTATTATGAGAATTCATGTTTATCCCAATTGAATGATGAACTTTAATTCTAAAAATGGTAGAAAGTAAAGTTTTTCTTATGAAACTAAAGCATCAATATCATTTATCCTAATAAGTATAATGTGTTTATGGTGCCCAATCATGAAAATAAAGGACATTACTATGTGAACTTCTGTTTGTCCAAATCGATGGATGAACATTAATTCTAAAAATGGCAGAAAGAGAAGTTTTTCTTATGAAATGAAGGCATCAATATCATTTATCCCAACGACGAGAATGAGTTCTCGGTTCCTAATCATTAAAACAAAGGATATTATTATGTGAATCCGTGTTTATCCCAGTTGATAGACAAAATTTGATTCTAAAAATTGGTGGGAAGTGAAGTTTTTCTTATTAAACAAAAGCATCAATTCATTTATCTAAATGAGGTGGATGTGTTTATGGCACCCAATCATGAAAAGAAAGGAGATTATTACATGAATCCGTGTTCATCCCAATTGACAGACGAACTTTGATTCTAAAAAATGGTGGGAAGTGAAGTTTTTCCTATGAAACCAAAGCGTCAATATGGTTTATCCCAACAAGGAGAATGTGTTTATGATGCCTAATCATGAAAAGAAGGAGATTATGTGAATCCATGTTTTTCCTAGTTGATAGATGAACTTTGATTCTAAAGAATGGTTGGAAGATAAGATTTTCTTATGAAACCAAAGCATCAATATTGTTTGTCCTAAAGATGATAATACGTTTATGGTTTCTAATCATGTAAACAACAAAGATTATTATGTGAATCTATGTTTATCCCAATTGATAGC